>CM030373.1:21926056-22047657 GCA_003604175.2 Clonorchis sinensis | reverse complement strand
TATTTCTAATGTTTGAAGGTTGTATTCACTATGTGTATGCAGGAGTGATACAGGGTCTCATGGCTAACTGAAGACGCGAGGTCACATACATAAGCTGGAAAATGAAATTCATTATTCAACGCAATGGATTTCTTCTCAAGGATTGTCGGAGCCCATGCAGTTAATCAAATTTACGAATCGGATTTGGTGAAAATGGCTTTGCGTCGACAGAATAACTCATACGTTGTTTCGTTTTCCTAGTCAAAATGACCGTAATGTTGTGTTGGGTGCATATTTGCAATGCGTTGGGAAAGTATGGTTATAAGTTTTGTCCTACTACTCGGCACATCGGGTCAACGATGTGTTCACCTGTGCTTTGAAGTTGCCACAAATAATTTCGAGAAATCATTCTGTGGTCGCACTGAGGAAACCACGAATACGGTGCTGGGCCCGATTCGATTGCGTGAATCCTGACTGTTTTGTACAGCGTTACCGTGAACCTGATGATAATCAGGTCGAATTGATGAGCTTTCTTCTATTGATACATCAGCGATCGACTCTCTGGTTTTCCCTTTCTTGCTACATCCAGATAGGAATGGGATGCAACAATTGGGACGCTAACGTAATTTACCTTAAAGCGACCTACATTGCTGCAGATTTTTCACCTGAGATGGATGCTTGCAGGCACGCCGTGACAATTGAGAAACATTGAGCACGTGAACATATTCTTGTGTGTTCCTGATTAGCCGTAGTGAGAAAACAACTGTTGAAGATTGTGTGAGTCTACCGGTTTGTAGTTGGTTGTGGCAGTGTGGCCGAGCGGTCTAAGGCGCTGGTTTTAGGCACCAGTCCGAAAGGGCGTGGGTTCGAATCCCACCACTGTCAATTGGTTTTGACTGACATTCACCACCGAGAAATTACTACATGTCTTTGTTGTGCTGCACACAAGCCAGTACATTATAACGAGAGACGTTATTTCACGTAAACGGGGTTCGGACGAAAAATGGTGGGTGTTACGGTGTCACTTTGCGAACTAAGATATTGACAGTGGGGAACTCAACATAGTCCCAGCTGAGTCGTGTTAGTAAGATTCTCTCATTGAATGTGAGGAGAAAAGACGCTTCACGTTTCAGTTGGTAGGATATTCGCAATATGTCTCCGAGATGGAATACTGTCGTACCATTGCAGAAACCTTTTTCACACAGTTTTGAGTATAACCTGCTGACCGTTAAGCTGAGTCGCAGTACAAGCTCAATACGGTTTTCGCCTAACTGAGTTTCATCAAATGGGCGCACCAGCGTGTTTTCGTCATCGGTACTGGAACAATAAACGGCAGATAATTGGCGAACTACATTCAGTTGCACATTAATTTCTTAGCGGAGGGAGGCTTCACAGAATCGCTGTTGAATTCTTCAGTCACGATATTCTTCCACTGAACAGGCTACACGAAGAATGCTTTATATTTCCTGAGAGTCAACGTCCCAGATGTAACGACCGTTTCGATTTCTTGAGCAACGAGCACCAAGGTTAGCAACCAAACGGGAAAAACTCCGAACGAATGGATACGCAAATGTGCTGTACTATAAAAATGAAAGTAGTTACACGGAATACAAGATTAAAAGCCTCAACGGTTTTCGACAAACGGTGAGGTACTCAAAAAGCAATCAAAGCCGATATGGATCAACAGTCAACGCGTGATCGGAACCGGGTCGCAAACTCATGCATTAAAACAAATTTATAGCTGACCAAGGTGTTGGTACAAAAATAGTATAACAGAAGCGGTAAAAACGATTTGCGCGGTAAGGGAATCGATAAATATAAATGTCTTGTCAACTTGAAATGGGGTTCAATTACACCAGTCCAAAAGGGCGGTCCATTTGGATTGTTAACTAGGAAGACAGTCATTCAAGATGGAAGGCAATTTTTAAAGATATACGAAGTTGCAACATCAGATACATGTAAGTCACAAATCTGATTGGCAGGCTGATAGATGGAATTAGGAGTAAACTCTGGACACCTCACTACCAGTTCTATCTGTCCAGGCACTCACCAATTAGACGTGTTCTACTTTCCCCAGCATTTTACTTTCTTGAATGGCGATTCGCACGTAGGTTAAACTGGGCATCCATCTACAAATAATGTAAACGAAACGTGCAGGTGATTTTCAGCCGAGCTTCCCATCGCAACCAAATCAACTTATAACCGAGTGTTCATCGCGTCATACAAATTGGGCAGAGTGGAAATTCGGGAAATCGGACCACCCGATGTGTCCGAAGATGGACAAAACTGGTAGTGGACTGTTTAGGGATTTCAACAATCTTACAAGTATTATTAAAGCAGTTGGATGCTTGAAACTTCTACCATCCACTGACCTTAATAGTCGCACTCTGTGAAACATTTTTCTCGTGTGATTTTGCCGGCAAAATAAGTTACTGTTTTAGTTTCACAAAATACCATTGAGGTTTTAAATGAATCAATGATGACCTCATGTGGACAGTAAAATATATTTGACTGTATGTCTGTTTTCACCTAGTCGGTTTTGATTTTCTTCAGAGCATTGTTAGATGGCACAAAATTGTCTTCTCTTATGTGATCAAAATGACACCCAAATTGCCTACTTGAACTTCACGTTGAATGGTCTGGAGGAAGTTTGAATATAGCTCAGAATAGCAGTGTAAATGCGGACGACATTTCCCTACGTCGAAAAACTAGATATTGAGTGCGCCTAGCTTCAGCCGCTCCTGACACGCTATCAGGATGGTCAGATTCCTGAAAGCAGCCACTGAATGCCCGAAATCTACTGAGACCCTCAGCTCTGCTAGATGCTGACCAGACAGACAACGCCCCTCAGTATACAACGCTACAGCCTTGTATCAAACCCAGACAGCGCGAGTCAGCGTTGATCAAGGTCAGAAGCGCCCCCGCGATACGCAACGCGTCGCAGTCGTGTACCAAGGCCGGACCGTGTGCGTCAGCATTGGACCAAGTTAGACAGTGTTCCTCCAATAACCAGCTTGAGAGCGTTGTATTCTCGCACACGCACGTACTCACGCTCTGCACTCACTTGGGCAACACCGATAGTTACCCCACTAAAGGCTGATGGTATTACTCCGAGAAATTGTGGCAACTACCGGCAAACGCTAAGTACGCGGCTACTACAACGTACATGCACTACAGAAGAGCCCGAAGATGTACCGTATCGTTTATCAGGTTCACGTATGTTTTCAAAAATTGATCTGAAAGATGCCTACCTTCAAATACCACTGGACGAAGCCTCTAGCAATCTTAGCGTGATCAATACACCTTTTGGGTTATTCCGATACAATTTCCTCCTCTTTGGTCTGAGTGCTTCACCGGCTGTATTTCAACAAGTTATGAATACTATTAGAAAAGATATGGAGGGTGTTGAGACGTACCAAGATGATGTCATAGTGCACGCCGCTGATAAAGCTACCCATGATATGCGTCTGTTGTCTTTACTAAATCGATTTTCCGAGTTCAGTGTGGCCATTCACCCTGGTAAATGCACTTTTGGTGTTCCATCATTTTCATGCCTTGGCTTAATTGTGGATGACATTGGTTTTAACCCGATACAAACCGTCTATCTCCTCTGGTGAATGCGCCATCACCAAACAATCTACAAGAACTGCATTCTATTCTAAAAGCACTCCAGTATTATTCTCGTTTTATTCCTAATTTTGCTAAACATGCGAATTGCTTGTTTGACGTCATATCTGCCAATCAATTTTCTTGGTCCTCCAACCATGAAAAGACGTTGCGATGCATTACTTGGTCATCTTCAAACTTCAGCTGTTTTGAAACCATTTTCCACCAAACATCATTCGACCGTCATTACTGGTGCTTCACCCACTGAAATCGGAGGAATCCTTGAACAGTGTGGCAGACCGGTGATCTGCATTTCCCGTCAGCTATCAAAAGCCGAACCGGATACTCTCAGACTCAAAGAGAAGCACTTGCGGTATATTGGGCCGTCAAACGGCTCCATAAGTATCTTTTTAAATCAAACTTCACCATTGCTACTGATCACGAGGACTTAAAGTTCTTTGATCATCCTACAATCCCTGGCGAAGTCATCTGCCGCTATGGTGCAACGGTGGATTATTGCACTGCGTTCGTACACTTACACGATTGCTCGTCGTAGTGCAAAAATGATCCCCCATGCCGATTTATTGTCCAGAATTCCATCATGCGACTCCGATTCTAACAATTCAGATTGTCTGTTGATTCAACCATTACCAGTCAAGCGAGATGCGCTTGTTGTTGATACTAAAAGATATTTTGCTCCCATTTTTTGCACTGCGTCGTGGCTGGGCACAGCAAGAATGACGTCGATTTCCTGCATTTCACTGTCGCCGCGAAAGTTTGTGCATTACACCGGATGGTTTGTAGTGCTTTGAGGATAGAGTTATCATTCCACCGACTCAGCGAACAGCTGTTCTTGCAGATTTGCATCCCGGTCATCTGGGTATTGATAAAATGCAATCTCTTGCACGCTTGTCATGTTGGTGGCCGGAACTGAATGCTGACATCAAGTATACTGCTAAGAATTGTGTCAAGTATGCACATAAGATTCATAACAAGTCTTCACAATGCTATCCGTGACCAGTTACTTGTGGAACATTTCAACAAGTTCATGCCGACTATTGCGGTCCTTTTCTCGATGAAATACTATTATTTAATTGTTATTGACGCATATTCACGTTGGCCTAAAGTTTTTCTAACTATGTCTCCAAGTGCCGAATTCACACAGCAAGCATTGAGGAAATTATTCAGCCATGAAGGTGTACCAACTGCTTTGGTCACCGACAACAGGGCACACTTCACCGCAAAATCCCTCAAGGAGTGGTTAAAGGTCTTTGATGTCGACATCTGTTTACTAGCCCACAACATCCCCAGTGGAATGGACTTGCTGATAATTTTGTCAGAACACTGAAATCTGATATCACTTCAGTCTCTCCTACTTCGTTTGTGGAATTAGACCGTGGAATTGATCCAGCTGCCTTAATAATACTTGTAAGGCGGTTCAAATACCTAAACAGTTCACTAAAATTTTTGTCCATTTTCGAACATATCTAGTGACCCGATGTCCGACTCCTGCAATAATACGACTGTATTCCATCTCAGAAACATATTGCGAATATCCTACCAACTGAAACGTGAAGCGGCTCTTCTCCTCACATTCAATGAGAGAATCTTACTAACACGAGACTCAGCTGGGACTATGTTGAGTTCCCCGCTGTCAATATCTTAGTCCGCAAAGTGACACCGTAACACCCACCATTTTCGTCCGACCCCGTTTACGTGAAATAACGTCTCTCGTTATAATGTACTGGCTTGTGTGCAGCACAACAAAGACACATAGTAATTTCTCGGTGGTGAATGTCAGTCAAAACCAATTGACAGTGGTGGGATTCGAACCCACGCCCTTTCGGACTGGTGCCTAAAACCAGCGCCTTAGACCGCTCGGCCACACTGCCACAACCAACTACAAACCGGTAGACTTACACAATCTTCAACAGTTGTTTTCTCACTACTGCTACTCAGGAACACACAAGAATATGTTCACGTGCTCAATGTTTCTCAATTGTCACGGCGTGCCTGCAAGCATCCATCTCAGGTGAAAAAATCCGCAGCAATGTAGGTCGCTTTAAGGTAAATTACGTTAGCGTCCCAATTGTTGCATCCCATCCTATCTGGATGTGGCAAGAAGGAAAACCAGAGAGTCGATCGCTGATGTATCAATAGAAGAAAGCTCATCAATTCGACCTGATTATCATCAGGTTCACGGTAACGCTGTACAAAACAGTCAGGATTCACGCAATCGAATCGGGCCCAGCACCGTATTCGTGGTTTCCTCAGTGCGACCACAGAATGATTTCTCGAAATTATTTGTGGCAACTTCAACACACGTGAACACATCGTTGACCCGATGTGCAGTAGTAGGACAAAACTTCCAGCCATACTTTCCCAACGCATTGCAAATATGCACCCAACACAACATTACAATCATTTTGACTAGGAAAACGAAACAACGTATGAGTTATTCTGTCGACGCAAAGCCATTTTCACCAAATCCGATTCGTAAATTTGATTAACTGCATGGGCTCCGACAATCCTTGAGAAGAAATCCATTGCGTTGAATAATGAATTTCATTTTCCAGCTTATGTATGTGACCTCGCGTCTTCAGTTAGCCATGAGACCCTGTATCACTCCTGCATACACATAGTGAATACAACCTTCAAACATTAGAAATATTTGTCGCTTGATTTCCCTCTAACATTCGACAGTTCTAAGTCCACGTTTCTTTTAACGTGAGTTGCGGCACAAGCTCTACCCAACTCTCCGGGAATAGCATCCTGAGTCTGGTCTGGCCACGAAATAATAAAACAGTAGACTTGGAATATAACTCTATCTCACACTCACTTCGAGTGGCTTCCTCAGATGCAGGAAGCCGTGTAACAATCCAGGTAGTTGGCTGCACAGTAGAGAGCGTATTCTAGCTAGAGTTTTGCCCAAATACTGATTGAACGCGCGAAACTGGGAGTTCATTTCGGCGTCTTAAAACAGGAATGTTTCTTGCGGTCTGTAAAACCCGGGTTTCTCCGAGACAAAACACAACATTTCAGCTGCGATTGTTGTTCTCCAACAGATATTTGGGGATTCAGTTGAATAGTACTTTTGAGTCTTGCCTGGACATACGGAGTGATGTGCAATCCAATCAACCAATAACCACATTTTCACTATCGAAAAGGATCATTCATTTCAGAGCGAGAACAGATAAGTTATATATTAGAAATGGCAATTGTGTACCTGTGTGTCCCTGTGAGTTGTAGTCAGGTGTGGGATGTGCAAGATTTGTTTTTATACCAAATTGGTTTGAATGGTACTCACCTGTCTTGAAGTAATTATCGTGGTATGTCCACATCAATTCGAAGAGTAAGTTGACTCAGTCGCCAATCCCATCAGGCCGAAAATGCAGTGAATCTTGCGGCTTTTGAGGTTAGCCTGTTACCATCATCCCAGTGGCAAGCATTCAACGTCCCTCAAGCGAACGTGCTCATACGTAGCAGATGAGGTTCGACACACGACTCAGCAACTTTCCTGGCTGTCTCGTTAGTTAACCCGACCGTCAGGAGTCCTGGTCAGACAACACCGCAACGACAATTGTCAAGGGGCACTTCCAGACCTCAAAGCGTGGTCACGGTCGCCTGCACAGATCTGATATTTTCGACGATATCAGTGCAGGCCATGATAAGATATGAAGGGGGGACTCACGGGGTGATCCATATGCTCACGGAACCTGTAGTCCCTTCATGTGAACACTGTCAGAGATTTCTGATATAGTATCTCTTCAAAGGAATGCATCTTCGTAGCAGGAGCGACCGAACTTAGGCGCATTCATTATCTACTGTTTCGACGTAATGGAATTTCATCCGCATTTTAAACTGCTATCCTGATTTACATTTAATCTTCCTCCACGTCATTCAACGTGAAGTTCAAGTAGGCATTTTGGGTGCCAATTAGATCACTTAAGAGAAAACAATTTTGTGCCATCTAATTGGTGAGTGCCTGGACAGATAGAACTGGTAGTGAGGTGTCCAGAGTTTACTCCTAATTCCATCTATCAGCCTGCCAATCAGATTTGTGACTTACATGTATCTGATGTTGCAACTTCGTATATCTTTAAAAATTGCCTTCCATCTTGAATGACTGTCTTCCTAGTTAACAATCCAAATGGACCGCCCTTTTTGGACTGGTGTAATTGAACCCCATTTCAAGTTGACAAGACATTTATATTTATCGATTCCCTTACCGCGCAAATCGTTTTTACCGCTTCTGTTATACTATTTTTGTACCAACACCTTGGTCAGCTATAAATTTGTTTTAATGCATGAGTTTGCGACCCGGTTCCGATCACGCGTTGACTGTTGGTCCATATCGGCTTTGATTGCTTTTTGGAGTACCTCACCGTTTGTCGAAAACCGTTGAGGTTTCTAATCTTTTATCCCGTGTAACTACTTTCATTTTTATAGTACAGCACATTTGCGTATCCATTCGTTCGGAGTTTTTTCCCGTTTGGTTGCTAACCTTGGTGCTCGTTGCTCAAGAAATCGAAACGGTCGTTACATCTGGGACGTTGACTCTCAGGAAATATAAAGCATTCTTCGTGTAGCCTGTTCAGTGGAAGAATATCGTGACTGAAGAATTCAACAGCGATTCTGTGAAGCCTCCCTCCGCTAAGAAATTAATGTGCAACTGAATGTAGTTCGCCAATTATCTGCCGTTTATTGTTCCAGTACCGATGACGAAAACACGCTGGTGCGCCCATTTGATGAAACTCAGTTAGGGCGAAAACCGTATTGAGCTTGTACTCGCGACTCAGCTTAACGTGGTCAGCAGGTTATACTCAAAACTGTGTGAAAAAGGTTTCTGCAATGGTACGACAGTATTCCATCTCGGAGACATATTGCGAATATCCTACCAACTGAAACGTGAAGCGTCTTTTCTCCTCACATTCAATGAGAGAATCTTACTAACACGAGACTCAGCTGGGACTATGTTGAGTTCCCCGCTGTCAATATCTTAGTTCGCAAAGTGACACCGTAACACCCACCATTTTTCGTCCGACCCCGTTTACGTGAAATAACGTCTCTCGTTATAATGTACTGGCTTGTGTGCAGCACAACAAAGACATGTAGTAATTTCTCGGTGGTGAATGTCAGTCAAAACCAATTGACAGTGGTGGGATTCGAACCCACGCCCTTTCGGACTGGTGCCTAAAACCAGCGCCTTAGACCGCTCGGCCACACTGCCACAACTAAAGCCCAACCGGTAGACTCACACAATCTTTGACAGTTGTTTTCTCACTACGGCTAATCAGGGACATGCAAGACTATGTTCACACGTGGTCAATGTTCTTCGATATTCACATTAGAGTCATGGCGTGCCTACAAGCATTTAACTCGGGCGAAAATAATCTGCAGCAATGTAGGTCGCTTCAGGGTAAATTACATTAGCGTCTCAGTTGCTGCATCCCATTCCTATCTGGATGTGGCAAGAATGGAAAACCAGAGAGTCGATCGCTGATACATCAATGGAAGAAACCTCATCAATTCGAGCTGATTTCATCAGGTTCACGGTAATGGTGGATAAGGCAATAAGGATTCATGCAATCGAAACCGGCCCACGATTTTATTCGTGGTTTTCTCAGGATGACCACTGAACGATTTCTCAGAGCTATTTGTGGCAACTTCAAAACACACGTGAAGACGTCGGTGAGCAGGTTAGTTTCACAAAACTTCCAGTCATACTTTCCCATCCCGGGGCAAACATGCGCCCAACACAGTTCTGCAATGATTTCGACTAGAATAACGAAACAACGTTTGAGTTATTCTGTCGATGAAAATCCATGTTGGACCACCTCGGATGTGTAAATTTGATTAACTGCATGGGCTTCGGCCATCCTTGCGTAGGTAGTATACCGTCGAAGATTACGTTTCTTTCTCCACCCTAGTGTGTGTGACCTTGCGTCTTCAGTTATCTATGCGACCCAGTATCAGTACCCTGATTTCTGGGAGACTGTATACACATATTGAATACAACCTTCAAACATTAGAATCATTTGGTTGTTCATTTCCCTCCTAACATTCGACAATTCAAAGTCTACGTTTCACCTAACGTGAGTACCGGCACAAGCTCTACCCAACTCTCCAGGAAGAGCATCCCGAATCACCTCCAGCCACAAAATAGTAAACCAGTAGACTTGAAATATAACTTTGTCGCAAACCAACGCCATAAGCCTTGAGAAGAGAGTCCATCGCCTTGAATTGTACATTTATTTCTCTCCCGTGGTGTGTGCGGCCTTGTATCTTGATTTATCTAAGTGACTCATTCTCAGTGCATTGACTTCTGAGAGACTGCATACACATGGTGAAAACAACCTTTAAAGATTAGACAAATTTGATTTTTCACTTCCCTTTTCACATTAGGTGGTTCCAGGTTGATGGTTCTAATTCCAAAAGTTTCGACGCAAGCTTTATCCAGATCGCCCAAGTAGGCTTTGGTCGCGAATAGACTTGACACATGACTTGATCACACAAGGGTGCCACAAGCCATCCGGTAGCATTCTCTAATTAGAGTTAGTAATGCCTGATCCCTGTGGTTTGTATTAGTCCCCGAATCTTTCCACAGATTTTCGCTTTGAATGACATCGCAGATGCTCAAATGTGGTCTTGTTACCTCATTAAGATGCATAATAGTATGTCAGCCGCCGAATCTGACCTGAAGATTATCAGGATGGTCAGATTCGTGAAAGCAACCACTGAGTGCCCGAAATCTACTGAGACCCTCAGCTCCGCTAGATCCTGACCAGGCAGACAACGCCCCCTCCATATACAGCGCTTCACAGCCTTGTATCAAACCCAGGCAGCGCGAGTCAGCGTTGACCAAGGTGAGACAACGCCCCCGCAATATGCAGCGCGTCGCAGTCTTGTACCAAGGCCAGACCGTGTGCGTCAGCATTGGACCAAGTTAGACAGTGTTCCTCCGATAACCAGGTTGAGACCGTTGTATTCTCGCATTCGCACGCACTCACGCTCTCGCACTCGCTTGTTCAGAATAAAGCTGTTGTGTTCCCTTCTGTGAGTCTTTTTCTTCGGGAGCAGGGTCAGCAGTCAGATACAGCAGATTGCCGAATCAGCAGCTATAACATAGGTCCTATACCGATCCGAACAGAAATCCTATCTAAACAAACAGGGAATTATGTATCGCAGCAACAGTTGACAGAGATTCCCTTAGCAATTCATGTTGCAGGTTCAAGTTGAATATGACAAAGCACCAGTAAGCCGCTTGATGCACCAATCACCAAATCACTACTGTTGTTTCTTCATATTAGGTTCCTCATACGGCAGACGAATTCCAACAACATTGAGGCTTTCGATGTGCATTTGATCGAGCGAGTAGATAAACGAAGACACTTGAGGTTTAATGCCACAGAACCCCTGAGAAACAGGATGAACAACAGCTATGTTTGGTTCTGAAGATTGGTCGACTCAGATTTTGTGCGTCCATTGTGTGCCATTGCGTGTCTGTTTGTAAGGAGTATCGTCGACTGGATGATTTGAACTCTATCGATTGCAAAGCGAACGGTGCGTTTTGTGATGAATCGCGTCTTTGAATAGCTCCTTTTTGTTTCATAAATCAAATTCTAGTCAAAAACGATGAAGATTGACCCACTGTTTTTTAAACCGAAAAGTATATTGCTACAGTATACTGTTTTACCTGCAAACATCTGAGAGAGCTTGCACTGCGTTCCGCAATATTCGTCTGCATCGGGGAAACTCGTGTATCTGGAACGCAGCATCCATAAATGCTAGTAACAACACCCGTTAACGGGGAATTTTTGGGGACCATGCAGTATGTTAGGCGTAAACTGGATCTGCTCTAACCGGCTTAACTGTCAATCACACATGTGAATCACCATGTGAATGGGGCTTGAACGCAACTCCGTGAATAAGCCTAAATAAAAAGATGTTACGGTTGATAATTTACCGCCTGATTGAAAGTTCTCCAGGTTGTCATCCTGAAGTAAAAACCTCGTGAATAAGCCTTTGAAACATCTCGTGGCAATTCAGTTCAAAAGAAAATATAAAAGGTAGAATGATTTGTTTCTTCACCTCGCGAAAGTTGTGACTCATGAGAATAGAACATCTAAAGCTTGTTGTCGATACAGGGTCATACATAATGCCTGGCCTCAACAACATGACATGTTATGTGCAGATACAGCAACCGAGTTTGGTCTGATGAAACCATGGTTCGCACAAGTGCTCCATCGCCAGAAAAGCTGGTTGACTGAAGTTCTGTAGGATCGTCACTGGGGGACAGATTTTCCACACTGAATCGGTCCAGTTTGTTCAGTGAGTGAATCGCTTATCTTATCAAGTTATCACCAAGAACATATCAGCACAATGCTCCCTTAGAATCCACCTTGACTGGTTTAATGTAACCTCCATTTGAGTACCATGCTAGCAATTGACTGCCACCTTCGCTCTGTCCGCCTACAAGTGGATCAATGTAGTGTTATATCCTGATTGATCTGTTAACCTCAGAAACCCTTTACCTAACGCTGCCCAGCAATGTTGCTGAAAAAATACTCACCCAGGCAATGTTATCGGCCCACCTGGAGTGACTAGCATTTTAACATTAGTTAAAATGAAATTTATGTAGAATCGATGAGTTTATGAACGTATCGGAACCAAGTCGGCAGCCAGTGAAGTGCGGACAGAGGACGATCGTATCTCGGTTGATTTGCTACAGGCAGTCAATCTAAATTCACAGTTCCGCCTTTCTGATGATCCTCCAAAAAGCCAGGCGATTCGGTCATGATAGAGAGGTGATCATAACATGGAAGTACTTATAATCCTACTTCTTCGCCATGAGAGATCTTACTGAAAATAAAGATTTTACGGAAGAGTTCCTTAACTGAACCGCCTTCAACTCAGCCCAGGGTACTAAAATTACACCAATAAATCTTTTTTTAAAAAGACCTACTACGATCCTTCCTGGATATTCCCCTTTCCTTTTTCTTTTCATTGCGTACTACGTGTTGCATTATTAACGCGTCCTTCCGCTCGCTTGGCAGCAAGTCTGAATGAATCGCACTCACCGAAACAAAGGCATGCATAACTGTTCGAATAGATCCGACAAATCAGTGCTCAGTGAACTGCATCAGTTGAACTGCAAAATAGACAATGTCTATAGGTTTATTACCACTGTTGTGCACATCAGAGACCTACACATTCCTAAAGGGAATCGGAAATATATCCAGTAGGTTATGGCAGTATAACAGCTCAGTAAAGTGATGATGCGATCGTCCTCCCAGACGACTTGGTGTTTCAAATTCCGGGCCTTAAATTTGCCCATCAAATCAGCCAGAAACTCAGGCAGAACCGATCAAGAAGCTATCATTCATTCGTAAATCAGCCGATAGTCCACAAACTCAAAGAGTCCTTCACGCGCTTAGAATGACCGTTTCATCTCAGATTTTGCGTCGTGCAGTTTATCTGAGTCTACCATTTAAATTCATTGTGACAAAACGCTCAGCAGGTACCATGTGGAGAGAAAGTTACTGCCCTTTTGGCTGAGAACCATATTAATTGATCCCAAAGTGTAAGTATGAGCTGAGCTACCAACCTACTCTGAGTAGCGCCACCGATTGGGTGCTTGAGAGACCTCGACCGTTAATATCCCAGTAACTCATGGTTCCGGATTATCTCTCGCGAGCGCTGTTTCGCTTGAAAATGCGTAGTCAGTGACTGACTTTGCATACCAAATATGAAGTGTGGATACTTGATGGACACCGGATCACTTCAGCAACAGTTTTAACAATCAAGCGGATGACTGGCCAACAAGGTTTCCAAGCCCCGTACTGTTAATAGCCATTTGGATGCAAATTGGAGCGATGTGTAGTTGTGCGGAATAACAAGGAAACGCACAGCAGTCTCTGCTAAAACGATCGATTGCAGACGCCGATGGGTATGCTTTGGTATTATGTAAGTCCCTCAGGTTAAAACAGTAGATTTTCGGCATGGCCAGATTTAGAAAAATCGACTCAAATCTGTAGATAAGTGACTCAACTCATCCTCATTTGTATGCCACTGGTGCATGGCCTGAATAATACAGCTTAATTATCGGCGTCCTCTTCATTCGGAAATCATTGCCTTGTGAAAATCATGTCCTGAATCTGACGTCCTCTTCATTCGGAAATCGTTGCCTTGTGAAAATCATGTCCTGAATCTGTTATCACGTCTACTGGACCAACCAAACACAATGGTTGCTCTAACGTTTGATAACCGTCTACACACGACTTATTGTACACCACTGGCCCAGGTTCATTTTCACTCGAATAGTTCCAGTGTGCGGTGGTGGTTTTAGGCGGGAACCGTTGTTTGTGTTCAGCGATCCTAATAGTTGTTACATGTGAAGTACTTTATGTTGCACAACTGTAAATTTTATAGTCTCCCAGGGAAACTATGGGAATAGATAGATTTAGTAGGATCTCCAGATGAAATATCATGCAATAGCAAGTAGGTCGCTCATTCATTTGTTAGTAAAACAGTAAGAATATCTCGTTCCAAGTGTTGGTGGTTGCGGGATTTTGTGGAACACATACTCACGTGACTCTCGTTTGAACACTCATCCTGGTACGTCCACACCAAAGGGGGAAAGCAATGTGTTTCGCTATATGACCACACTCCTCATATTTAAAGCGTCCTTCGTGATTGCCTGTGGAATGACCAATGCCTTAAGTGTTGTCCTGGGTCAAGTGTGAATGAAACAACATTTTTATTGTCGAACTCAGCCTCCCGCGCCTACGAATGACTGAATTTTTAATGTCAGTCAGGGTAGCTTCAGCGACCCAGGTTGGAAGCCCTGCATGTGCGGATTCA
The DNA here is from genome assembly GCA_003604175.2 of Clonorchis sinensis. Lineage (NCBI taxonomy): Eukaryota > Metazoa > Platyhelminthes > Trematoda > Opisthorchiida > Opisthorchiidae > Clonorchis > Clonorchis sinensis. Next base: position 22,033,209 of record CM030373.1, on the reverse strand, counting down.
AAGCGGCTACTGACCTATATTCTGATAAACTGTACACATGGTGATTTATCCATATACACGTAAAAATTACCTGCTTAGTTCATCAACTTGGGCTAAACAACAGAATAGTTCCATACTGCATGACAGTGGTCACGGTCTAGCAAAATGTGTCCGTTCTGTAGATGTACTTTCCTACTCAAGTTGTATAACTCATGTGGAAATAATACAATGACGAAGAAGTGTCCGAATTTTATCCCACTTACACTAGCTGTCGCTCAGAGGAAGAATAATTCCGAAGGATTAGTGAACCTCACGTTTGACAGTTCGTCACTCGATGATCCCCTCAATACGCGTGACCACGTGATGTGGTTTCTGTGAGTGAAGGATGAGTGGCACCATATCCTGTTTAAATGTGAGTTAACGGCAATGCTATCCAGCAGTACGCAGCCGAAAGGTTGTATTGAAACTACTAGCCGGGAAGTCACGGTTTCAAACGATCCCGGAGATACGCACTGCTGATGATTCTCAATAAGGATGAAACAGCTGTATAGTACCTCTCGGCTTCTCGGCATAGTTTGGATTCACGTACAGAACGAAATCACAGTTGAAACTTGCCAAATCGTCTCAGATTGCCATCAGTTTGTTGTTCGTTTTTATCTCCAGCATCGCCGACTGAATCAATCTTGCCAAAAAGACAAACTAGGTCGGGCAACCTACAACCGCCTGATAATTAAATTTCTGCTATCAGATTCAGAACGCGTACTCCTCTGCCGCATCTGTTTTCCTCTTCCACCTCAAGAGTTGTCTCGACAAAATTTACTTTATCAAGTTAACCAAACTGTTGTCTTCCTAGTCTTCCTAGCAGAATAATATATGTATCATCCTTCGGCTAGCAAGTACATTTCTTTGCAACAATCGTCCTAACCCAACCACAACTGTGTGTATGCGTTTACAACAATGGCAACTGCTGGACAATTCGTCCCTCCATTATACGGTCACTTGTGTAATGAAAATTGGACTTCGGAACTATTTGGGAGAAATCATTTTCCGAACTTTGTTTTTCTAACTGTCCCGAAACAGTGACTTTGTAGCGTCTGTAATCCGTTGTCACATATTTACCATTTTTTTCTGAACTTAAACTACACTTTGTAACTGTCGTACATATTTTATCATGACGTTTGTTTTATTGTTACGAATACACAATTTTCCGACGCGACTTGCTGACTTCTTGCTGAACGAGTGTATTTACGCTCCGTTGGACTGTTTGCCGACTGCCAACTGTCGAACGTCACAATAAATCCTCGTGACATTTTTCAGCCGTGAATAACTTTCCTATCGTGGAATATATCACTCACACGTGAATCATTCCGTGGGAAATTGCTACGAGTGAATATTTCTTTCGCGGCCGGTTACTGCATTTGGATCGGTGTGGTGGACTATTAGATCGACGCATTCGTGAGTCCTCATTTGACTACTCATTCTTTTCTTATTGTGATTTTGTATTGGTTACTTTGCTAGTTAATTTTGTTCGAACACGCTGATAAGGTCCTAGACCACTACAGCTTGCGGATTGGTCCCATGCGTTTTCCAAACAACTGGAAAAACTAATTTCCTTGGCTTTCCGGAGATTCCGATAGGTAGAGAGTGCCATTGTTGAGGTTTTCGATACGGAACTTTGAACCTTGCGTTGGTTTGATGAACCCGAATGTCGAAAGGAAGAACTGGGTTCGAAAGTCTACGGTACTGTTTAACCTGGGGTAAGCAAATTCGTACAATAAACCTCAGTTATCCACGATCGTGGTGTCAGCAATTGCACAAATCTGTCACTGGTCGGTGTGATGCAATGTCAAGGTCCGGCGAGTGGAATGTTGGCTCCGCAGTGTGGGTTGCGGCTGGCCTTTCTGAGGTCAGTCACATGATTCCGATTGGCGTTGCGATTACACGGAAATCAGGCAGAACAAGTCTGGGCAGGCTCGGCAAACGAACACGCATGTGTAAGTAGGTCAGCAGCTCACACACAAACACACACACACACCTGTGTCGGACGGGAGGACCTTTGTGGCAAGGTTAGTGGCGGTCACAAATTAGCAAAACAAGTGGAGGTCAAAACTATGTGGGCGGAGTTAGCACATGAAAGGGGGATTATTATGAATTCAATGACCGCATTGTCTACTGTCCAATGAAAAGCAGAGCTTACTTAGTATGCAATAAAATCCGTATCACAGCTTGAGTTGAGTCACGGATGGGTCTACAATCTCCTTCATAGGGACCCTTTTTCAATTAACTTAATGTTAATTCAGTAATACCATTTTAAAAGGATCGTTAGTCTGGATCAAACGTGATGCGACGGTGACTGAGAAGTGAACCTTCGTCCCACTACCCAATGAGGTTGAATTATACTCGCATATTCTGTTTGAAAAACGACTTGTCGAACCACTAAACTGCGATCCCTCTTACGCACAGACGACTGAGCACACACACGATCGTTTCTTCTTCTGTTTGGACCTAGTGGAAACAGCGAAACTGAGACGGAATCATAGGAAACAGACTTCGTACTTTCTTGGCCTGGGTTTTTTTATTTTTGGAAATACTTACTGCTTGTATATTAGTACGCGTTTTACATGTGCATTGACATGAATATTTATGGGTAGGCATTTATCTCCGATGCATCTTACACACTTTCTTTTAAATAATGAACTCTCAATACAATCTAGGAAAAGCGAAATTCTTGGCATACGGAAACACGAGGCACGGAATGGAACTTCGGGAAGCATAATAATTCACGACGGGTTTGATCAACTGATACATTGAACTAGGTCCAGTTTACGCACCACCACGTGCAAAGGCCCAACATCTCGGCCGGAATACTCAAAGAGAGCCGAGTATCGGATTAACAAACCAAAAAACAAGAAACATCTTAGGGTCAGGTAGACAAAGCACATAGAGAGTTCAACGACAGAGGTCACTTCAGCACTTATTAGAGTGCAAGAGCGGGTAGTACTCGACCAATCAGGATTCAGGATAACGGACCAACCAATCGAACAGCCCGACCGAACGACCAATCGTAATTGGAGGTCAACCCGGCTAGCAGCCCACATATTAACGCACGCAACACATTACTCAAAGAACACCCACCGGCCCACTTCACCCCCCCCCGCCTACTACGCTCCGTAACAACGCATTGATGATGTCACCTCGATTGGTGATGAAACGTTTGTCATCAGGATAACCAGCTCAGCAAACTAACGACCAATAAACTTTAAGCTTATACTTGTGAATCTGCGAAGCCGACATAGCACATTACTAATTTAAACTCGAGAAACTTTTTTTGTCTACGGATTTACAAGTTTAAAAGACAATGTCGAAGGTAATATTACATGCCAACAACAGTGTAGCGATAGTGGGGTACGAGGATTTTCAGGATGTCGACGACTAGCAAACTTATTCAGAAAGAATTCTGTCAGAATGGAACTAGGCGTGGATCCTGGTGCAACACCTTTGTTCTTCTGAAGTTGAATACATGCACATTGTAGGTATATCGCGATGAGATGACTAGTACTCCCAAGCAACATATATCAAAGTCTGTGCCCCTTTGCTCACTCGATTCCGAAACATAGACTATCGTGTTTAAAGGACATAGTTATGAACCATGAAACCGTATACAAAGATAATGTGTGTTGACCAGTCAGTCCACCTTTTTTTACATCCGAAATTTTCATAATTACCGTTTTCACCTGAAAGGTTCTAATAAACCGATAATCCATTTGGCTGCAAAAATGATATGAAGGGTTGATGATATCAAGAATGTTTCCACCTGGTGAACCGAGTTGAAATGCTTTGGATAGATCGCATCAATAAGCGATTGAGAGGCTCAGCATCTGAATTCGTCTCCGATGGTGCGACAATAAATACGCCGCTTTTCCATTCACGGGCGCTTTGCTTGGTTAGTTTTTTTCTATCCCTTTGTTTTCCCCTCCATCTTAAGCTCATGAGAAGGAAAGATCTGATCAGCCATTTATCGATAGATTTTTCTGATTTTCCAAATTAACCCACACGAGTAAGAAAGACCTGATCAACCATTTATCGATGGATTTTTCTGATTTTCCAAATTAACCCACAGGGAGATCAAGTCGTAAGAAGAATACACTAACTTCGTGCAGTTTGAGAGGTATATCAATGCGAGGGAAGTTTGTAACCAGGTTCTCCCCCGAAATGTGGAAATTACTTGATGACGCGAGCTCTTTTGATCAGTCCCCTTACTTGCTTCGTTTTCTGCCTAAATCTGCAGTCAACTAGTGCAGCCTGACTTTCATCCGGATTACAAACAAAAGCGGCGCGCAGAAGAGTGCATCTGATAGTTTACGACCCCTTTAGACTACTCAATGGCTGAACGTGTCGGTTTGAGTCCTCCATTCATTTGATCTTGATTAAAAAATATTTTTCTTTAATAATTTACACTTAAACGACGCAAAAATAAACTAACCCAAATACGACAGAGCTATGTGGCAGTTATGACTGATGAAAGTGTTTGCAGATGATGATGTAATTGATTCTCAGACCTCGAGCCATCATGAGGCGCCTTTCTGACCAGTGGAGGCATATTTTGGGAAGAAATTGATCGATTTCCTACCGCTGTTTCATGAACCGCACGACATTTATCATAGAAGCACACAATAAGACTGATCACCAGTTGCGTAGGAGGATTTGCGTACAACTCGCTAAACAAGAATGACCTTGCAAGAGAACTGAACAGACCTGCACGGTGGTGCAACAAACAGAAGAGTGGTAAGCTAAGGGGCCTGACGAAACCCGTATCGATCGAGTTGACCGAGTAGAACCAGCTGTACGAACAGCTGCCCAAGCAATCTTTTGGTTCATGCACAACCAACTCGTCTCAGGACAGCCGTGATGGGGTGTTAATGTGCAAAGTTCCATCACACAACTAATCGCTTGTTCGTCGGATCATCTGCCTCGTCATTAGACTGTTCATTGTGGTGTTGACAGACCTATTACACAAGCCAGTGGGATGACAACAGACTAAAAATAGTTGAGTAAGCGCTCTATGGAGTTGAAGACATGTTTGAGCTACACATCCATGCGGCATTTACATGCGCAGCACGGTCAAACTATCAAGCGACTCCGTTGACCAGTCTGTTTTCCCAGTAACTGACGCTTTCAAACCGGACGGCTTGCGTTCCCTTGTAAAATTTCAAAATTCTCCTCTACAAAAATCCTCTCATTGGTTGGGAATATTGCGTTAGATGCTCAATCTGGTCACATTTCATACTGTCCCTTCCGGGCACAATTTTCAGAGACACGTTTTAAGACAATATACTGCCACATCTCGAATGTCCTACCGACTGATACATGAGACGTCCTTTGTGCAGCACATTCAGTTGAAGGATGCCATAAACGAAAGATTCCTGATATTCAGTTGAGTCACCTGTCAACACCAGAGTGGTATGCAGATGAGTGTATAAGTCGAATTTCACATAAGTTGGATTCAACTGGAACATAAGGCTAACAGACTGGAACCTCGATGTCTGCGCCTGTCTGATGAGCCCGAAGGAAAGTGAAAACGGTATCAAGCTGTCAAACAGTTTTCATCAACTTTGTGAGTAGTAGTGGTTCTTCAAAAATTATATGCTCCAATATCTCGAACACCGTACGAGCTGAAGGATGAGTTGGCTCTTTTGCAGAACATTCAGTCGAAGAATGACATCAACAAGACATTCGGCCGGAATTCAGTTGAGTTTCCTGTTAAAACTGAATGTATTTCGTGTATATTGACGCTTGTTCATATTACCACAGACGCACACAGCACACTCACACCTGTCACAGCCGTCGAGAGTTTTGCATGGTAACGGTTTGGAAAACTAGCGCATGAAATCTCAGTGGCAACTAATTTAAATGTTGCACCTTCTAAGATTTCTAATGTTTTCAGTGTCATTCGGTTATAGTAAATTTTTTTCAATCTGTGAGGTTTTACAGAACCGGTAATTTCTTACACTAGACGTTATTGTGTTAAAACTGATTAGAAAGCTAGGAAGTAGGGTAGTGGATGGGATCATGTATTTGGATAGGGAACTTGAGGTAATTTGTTATTAATCTAAATGAGGTAACAGGCTTGCTTCAAACTGTTTTATCAGGACTGATAACTTCAGGCCGTTCGTTCCCCCTTTCCAACTAGTATGTATTCAAATCATGAACAGTCATGGATGGACTGTATTCATTGGTTGTGGTATTGCATGGTACCAAGGGCACTGATCTTCGTAATACACTCTGCTGATACTTGGTGGCTGTGAGGAAGTTTGATAAGAACTACCGGTAAAACTGTTCGGTTTCTTTCGACTTGAGCGAATTAACCTTGCGTAAGCGTGCTATCTCATTAACGCTATGCGTTCATCCACTCAAGCCAAAGCTGGATTTCCCATATTTGCTGATTTTTCCCATCCTCTCAAGGTTCCTCATTCCTTAACATAAGAATAAAATCTGTCTCGGTCCCCTATTACAATTAACAACCTCTGGTATTTACACAGAGTGGTTCTTAATATATATTCCAGCTGGGAGATTCTGAGAAAGAATGTACTGGTCAAATCGGTTGGAAAACTCCTGGAGAACTCATCGAGTGATCACCGTTTGAGACTGTTTTGTAGAACAATCGGTACATTCATTGTTAGGCTGCTTTTGACACAGGCCGAGTGACCAAGTTACAAGATTCGTCAAGTTTTAAGGCAGAGGGAGAACGAGTCACCCTTACACGCCTTCTGCTGGCAGACCTAAGCAGTGTTAGATTCTGGATGAGAATTTTTGTTTGTTTCTTGTTTGTTTATGTGGGTTAGTTAGTGTCAAGACCGATGGGCTGGGACAACCTTACATGAATTTGTGCCGCGTTCAGGGTCTGACTCTTCCGGTATGGTTAACGTGAAGATCCCTCTTCAGTGTCGTTTACTCTATTCGTTGAACTGTTTTGACGAACTAGTGCTATGACACTTGACTAAGGAGAGGGAGTATGTAAACTTAGGGTCGGCTCGGATCTTTCTTACTTACCAATTTACCGAAGAGCATACTTGATGTACAACCGCAAACCGCCGTGTATCAACTCGGTTTATCTAAAGCCACCGTCCCTATAGTTGTCAGCTCTACGCCCTCTATTCTATTCTATTCTATTCTATTCGTTTAGTTATTTCCTCCGTCTCGGTCAACAGCCATTGAATTCTGAACCACGATCCTCACCTTTAAACCTTCACATTTTCCAGGTCTGTTCTTGCAGGTTTTGATTGGCATTCCCTGCCTGTTCCTCCTACCCCAAGTACTGTAAACTTCCTCGACACGCTCCACCGGAAATTCACCTTTTCCACTAAGCCTGATATCAATCGCCACCAGCACTCATCTAGAACAAGAGTGCAGATAGAAGACAGAACGAAAAATGCTGCATTCGATCAACTGACACTTCATCTGTCTTTGTTTGGTCATGTCCTGGGTCTATCAGCCACATGAAAGCTTGTACAGAGGCTGAAGACAGATCCTCCCCATTTGGAAAGCCTGTACAGAGGCTGAAGACAGATCCTCCCCATTTGCCTTCACTCAGCAAACCACATTACAACAACCCCTTACAACTTAACGAAGGATGTCTAAGTATGGTGGTCGAATTTGGATGTTCGTTGTTCCCAATAGCGACTGTTAACTGTACTTTAAAGTTAACAAACTGCTTCTGAAGTCTCTTGAGCTTAAAATGACAACCTAAGTTTACTACTGAAGAATGCTGGGGTTTAACTGATTATGACCTCAAGAATTGCAAGCGACCAGGCTTTGAACTCATGATACTTGCAGTTTAAGAGAAAACTTTTTCTTCTGCCACTACCACGGAGAAACCTGGTTAATCGCTGACTGTACATGTGGGGTACCGATAGCTACCGATCGTTTGGCTGGGCAGCTCACATCGTTTTCGACAAATGTGCTCGTCTGAGCATGCTCAACGCCAAATCAACATTCCGCTGGTCCCAGCTCTGCGCCACATCCCAGGACAGTTAGATTACTATATTCTCATAATCACCTGACTGGGTTACACTGGTGTGTTGTCGTTGCGGAAAAACAGAGCAGTTGAACTCACTCTGCACTTGCCTCTCACACACCAGCCAATCCAGAGAGAGCGTTGCTCTTATTTCCCGGGCAATGGTGCGTGCATCCAATGCTGGTGCCTGCACGTGTGCACATTCAGGCGAAAATTCGACGTACGATTTGGATAGTCGGAGAACTGAGCAAAATACTCAGGTTTTGAAGGTACGACAACGTCACAGCTGACTAGGCCACGTATAGATGACTGGACGGTGCTTCCCTAGTGCTCCTCTCTGTCACCCTCACACAAACCGTTCTGAACATTCGTATTGCTGTTTTGTTTTACACCAGCTAAGCACTTATCTCATGCTTTCAACAGATCACTCCATCCAAACTTCACTCTCCAACTGTGTGCCCCTTTTCGCATCAGCGTCATCTGCAACAAGCCTATTTTCTCATCGTAACATCTATTAACTGTGCTGAAAGCTTGGTTTGACCGTATTTTTGTGAACCTCCTTCAACTGTACTATCTGTTGAGAGATGAGTTATTACTCTTCGGGGTCGATTCGTGGTTGTCTTCAGACTATGACTTCCTTTTGAGGACCACGATCCACCTGGCAGACATTCTAACAAACCGTGTGCATGGTTCCTTGACCGCCTATCTCTAACGGTAATAACCTTTCCTTCCTTCACACTTCTTTATATAGCCTGAGATCTAGGGATAGTTTTGTTTGGCTATGAGTGTTCTCCCTCTTGTTCAGATTGCCGGGGTCACGTCCAACCACACTGAAAAATTCCGGCATTTTGTTAGTCCGTTAAAAGACTACACAAATATCGGTCTTGCGTTACGTTTACGATTCAAACAGGTTCCAAAAACACAGTCCATCGTTAGGCCTGGCTGCACGCAGTCCGTTGGCCAAGCGTCTTATGCGAATGCTCTAGCTAATATGATCGCGCCTAGCACAAATTATTTGTTTATATCCCTGAATTCCACAGTTCAGTTAGTTCGGCTCGACGATCTGCATTTTGCTCCTGTGCTCACCTGGCTTGAACGGAAGGCCAAGGCTTTTCTACATTTCAGTTGACAGTGGAATTCGCCAGCAACCGAATTCAACCATCCCTAAAAATCCAGGTAATGAGACCCTTGCGGAGCTCGAATCCGCTTTCCTTACTCTCATCTCACATAATAACAGGCCTCACCTTGATGGCTCTTCATCGTTTCCATCATACTCACATTCCGATTTTTGCAAACAGTTTAAATCTAGACTTTTTGAGATCACATTTTGTGTATAAGGTTTACGCCTTCAAGTCCACCACATTCATTAGAGGTCAAATGTCGTCTGTCTTGTTCTAATTCTTCCTGCTAACATACGTCTACGACACTTCCACTCTGTTTTTTCCGTTGTGTACTGCCATGCCAATTGTCTGGTTTCCAACCCCATTCCGTCGCGATTTCAGTAAGTGATGACCGATCATCGCAAAAAGCTGATCAAGCTTTGCGAGGGATGTCTCTATTGGTGTGGGAAGTAAACTGATTTTACCAGGCAGCATAGTTCCAGCTAATTCCTTCGTTCTGACGAAACCAATGATTAACGATTGCTAGTGACGTCCATAATTAGGAAAACTTCTACGGGTTTCTGGCAAACATGTTACCTTTCAGTGCACATGAGTATGAATTCCTTCGTACACGGTAAAAATATTCCGCCGAATACGGATCAGAAGGACATTCTTCTGATTTTCATTCGTCAGAAAGGCCTCTGAATCCTGAAACCTACCCTGAACATATGGTCTAGAAATCAACTAACAGTCGCTATTCTGAAGAGAATCTGTGCACCTCAACAAATACACTTATTTGCATATCAAATGGGTTTTCAAGAAAGATTCTATTTGTCGAGACCTGCCCAATTCAGATTCAAGTAGAACGGAAACCCGGGGACTGTGTCTACCTGGTGAGCTCCGAGAAAAGCGAAACCAGTCGTAGACTGTCGCAGAGTTTTCAGTAACCGTGTGAGTAGTTTCCTTCGTGAATCTCTGTTTCTTAAAGGCCAGCAGATTCGAACTCATATAGACCAGCTTCATCAAATCACCTTAGAAAACCGATTTAACAGCCACCTCCTGCTAACAATGTACCCTGTGATGCTGAAATCTGTGTTATTTTGGACAGCCCATAGCCCTAGATGTCTTCGAAAGTATAAATTCTGTTCGTATTTCCGACCCTTTCAGCCGGAATTATGTGCTTTGTCATGACTGTGTTACACATCAGCTTATTAGGCACGTGCACCGACCAAGAGATCACCGTGGTACAAGACGCCAGCAGTAAGTCTAATCCTGTCAGTGGCTTCAGTCGTCCTCACTCCGATGCATTCATGACTAGGTTGCACGCATGCGAACAAAACGACAGGCATGCCATTTTTTTAGGACCGAGCACCGGCTAACAAACAAACTGAAGACTATAATGACCTAGTGGAGTACGGAACACCATCGTAAGAAATAGAACTGTTTTTTGCCGATAGTTTTGATAAGGTGCCCATGAGATGAGAAAGTGCCGTTCCAAGTTTAGTCCGCTTGTGCATTTTTTGGTCAATTGTTTTTAGCAGCAAACCAAGTATGGGAGGAGAAAGAAGTCGTTGCGTTGGTGCAGAATAACGGAGGATTTTTTACCGGGTTGGTGAATGCAACAAGAATACCTACTTCTATGCCGAGTAACGCACTACTCATAAGGTTGCTGAATAATCTTTGACAGCATATGACCGGTTTCGCCCTTCTTGGGGATCATCAGGTAGACGCAGCCTCAAAGTTTCCGTCAATCTCACGTTCCAGTTGAACCCTAAGTGAACGAAATTCTACAAACACAGTAGCAAACCACGTCCACTTCCAAAGTCAAGCATACAACTACCTACGGTTGCTTTCGAACTGTTGCTTATGGTGATGGGTGACAACCGCATTCCGAACATGGACAAGATGGTGACACATACGCGCGCCAGCATTGCTTTTGAATGTGACGTATTTCTTGGCTAGTTTACTTACAGGAGACCATAAGGAAGTCTGTATTTTGTTATCCGTGCCAGTAAGTTCACAAATGAGACAAAATTACCAAAAAGCTTTCATATCCCTCATCGGATGGCGTGGCATGACAAAGATTAACGGAAACCGCTAGGTTGGAGCTAGATGTTGTACTACAACGCAGGGACCAAAAGTTCTCAAAGCATCTGCTTTGTAACTATCGTTACACTATGCATAAATAAGCCCGAGATCGTTTGGTTCACTTTCGTAACGTCACAAACAACCGCTTTGGAGAATGCTCATGGTCGCCTAACAGTCAAATCACCATGCTGACTAGCTCTAGCGTGGGTTCCGAAACATTTGGAGTCACAGAATAGCTCTTGCGTGAGGCAAAGCCAAATGTGAAAGCTTCCCAAAACCGCGCGTTTGCGACGGTCGAAGATTGCATGACAAAACGCACTGTAGCCAGGATAAGGCCATTCGAAATATCGTTTCAGAGGAGCTTGGTAAACAATCGGTAGTTTTTATTTGGGCAACGTTTCGCTTTTGACACAAAAGCTTCATCAGGCCAAGTAAACAGGTCACCAAGTTGGCCAGGTTATAAGGCAGACGGGGCACCAATCAGGAAGTCCTCTTCAGATTATCACAATCGGTCAGTGATGAGTGTGTCTGTTAGTGTGGTTGCCAAAATCTTCCATCGATCAGTTGAAGAAGTTCCAAATTAATTCCGATCTGGTTTGGTTCATTAATCTTCCACTTCAAGGTGCTTCGATTGATGACTCGCCGCGGGTGTCACTGGAATATTTCGTTGATTTTCGTGGGCTTGTGAGTGTTACGAGGGAGGGAGATGGGGAGGGTAGGTGGGTGAGATCAAGTGGAATTTAGATGATGACTACTCCCCTTCCTGATGACCGCACACCAACACGTGTCAGTTCGACTGATCCAAGGCAGTTCTCCACACTCTTGCTAGTTCCACGCCTTCTATTCTATTAACACTAGGATGCTCGGCTCAACCATTCGAAGTAATTCACGCGACTACGAAGCCAAATCAGCAACGATGCGCCCCTTCAACATCCGGCTACGTAGTTAATGGCATTAGCGTACGAATTCTATGAAAAAATTCAAGATGTAGTGCGAACTGTGTGAACGTCTTCCTGGGGACTTATTCGATCGTCCACGATATGCAACAGACAGCCTTGTCTAGCGAAATTTGTGCATACCGGATGACATCTACCTTTACCGCAGTAGCGAACTCATATTCATCGATTCAGGTAGGCCAACGCACATTTCATAATGTGTTGGAATACTGGTAGCTCGGGTGCGTTAGTTGATATTTGATCAGGTGGCTGTTGATCTGTTCGCCGAGCTTGGCGATTGATTTGCAAGCGTTTCGTCACCATTTGAGGAGACATCTTCAGTGCAAGCCAATCGCCAAGCTCGGCGAACAGATTAACAGCCACCTGATCAAATACCAACACGTTTCATAAATACCCATCTGATCCTCTTTGGCAGCCGCAAACGACAAAAATTTACCCTTGTAAAGTTAGCCAAAGAGATTCGTGTTAGTATGGGTCTAGGTACTCAGTACGAAGGACAGAATAGTACTCAGGTCGTTGCTAATAGGATTGTATGAATGAGTGTTAAAGTAGGACCTATCTCATGCCGCTTATAGATTCGTTTGGCAAAAATTTCGGATTTTCGCAATTACAACGAATTGCAGTAAAATTGGACTTTTCGACAAAGGCGAAACGACCTTTTTTGGGTCAAAGACACCCTCATCTATGTGCACATCCTATGGCCAGTGGAGTGTCCACACTGATGGTGAGTGACATGTGATCCATGGTGAAACGACGGCATTTCGTTTGTTATAGAAGCACTTCTTGTGAATGGTTTTATCACTTAGTTTGCAGCATCTATACCGATTACATCAACCACAACAACCACTACCACTAAATTGGCGGTTGGTTGAAGAGATAGGTAAATTTCGACTGAGATGTCGGCCTGTCAGTGAAAGTGATTCTATGCTGAAAAGCTGAGAAACACTGTGCAGCTGGGAATCATCGGCATCTTACGGAACCCGCGACCCTCCAACCGGTGGTCAGACACTCAACCGTTCGGTCGTGAGCGACTGCGTAGCATGGTGATTAGCTCTCATTCTCTTTGTTGTTGCTGAGACCTGCGCTATGCAACCCCTCAGGTTGTTGTGATTTGTTATTAGCACGATTTTTATGTCGTTCTTTTTTGCAGCTAATTAGCTCACCACATGTTAGTGATAATAAGAGGCACACAGCTGCTCCATCGCTAGACATGTATGTTCATATTTGGTCTTTGTATTCCCATAGTTGCACGTACGAACATGAGTTTTTCGATATTTGACGACATGCGGATAAGGGAGTTTGAGACCCGATTTGACCCTTCCAGATGAGAACTCGCGACAGCATTCGCAAACTAACTAATCTTGTACTTAACACACCTCTGGAACTCGACCGCGGGATCTAGTCTCAGAAATTCAGCAAGCAACACCCTCTCCATTTGGATATCTTGATCAAAAAAATTCGCTCCATAATTTAGTCACTGCTGTACAGGCTAGCTCGTGTCAAGACATACAGCAAGTGTACATCACTAAATGTACATTCTACAGGACCAAGAGTCCAGACTTCGTCCTCACCTCTGCTGAAACCTTGCATTACACTAGTATCGCCTTCTTATGATGTAACAAGGACTGAGGTGTGTACATAAGGAATGTTGAACAAGAATTATACAAACACAATAATTGGTGGAGCCCAAAACCTAGTCATCGGTTAACCTGAAGCGATACTAGACACTTGCCACCAGACACATGACTATTAACAGACGCGAATCCTTCTTCCAAACCATTTTCTGACTGGGCCCGACACCAGCGGTATTTTGGCTTAACTCTGAGCGAAACCTAATGAGAACCAAAGGTTACCAACACCATGCTTACAATGGTAGTGACCTTTATAATTTAGTTAGCACAATTACAACCGCAGTAATATTGCAGACCGCTAGTGTTGCCAGTAGCAGCAGATTCGGACCTGGAATTTGCTGTAAGCTCATCCTAAAAACAAGAGTGATCTGTTTTCGATAAATACACTCATTTGCAAATCAATTTGGTTTTTGCGAGAGACTCACCTGGAACCCGGCTGAATCTCCCGTTTTTGGTGTTTCCAGGTCTGTGTTCCAACGTTGCCCGTATCATCATTCATCACCACAATGCCAGCTCCAGTAATCATCCCAAAGATGGTCTTTACGTTAAGTTATTTTGCACCTTGACCACCTCAGTGAACATGACCTTGACGGTGACACTGGCCTTAAAGTGTGACCTAGGCCAAAGCGTGAGCATCAAGCTTGAATGTGTCCACAATAAAGGCGCCAAATGAAAATGACAGTAAGCACCCCACCAGCGTTGGCGGTGGTTATCGTGTTAAAATCAACCTCGGTACTATATCATCACTTGATATTACGAAATAATTGTACTATAAGGTATACAAAGGTAAAAGGTTATGGTTGTTTCTGGCAAAATGTTAACAGAATAGTAGAACATTCTTCAGGCACACAAACACGGAGTTAATTTTCACCGTAGCTTAAAAGCGAATGAATGTTCTGAAGTTCAGGAATCAGTCAACAGAATTTCCGGAGTGACATTCTTTAAATCTGCCATTGTACCATGATCCTGTCGTTTTTATTTCTTAAATTGCTACACCGAATGTTCATTTAAGATGTCAACTAGTTTTGTATACATGTCTTGTCTACTTTGGCCACAAGAGTGTGTCTTTGAACCTATGTTTTCTTGTATACATACAAAACTCCACTTTCAAATGTTGATGAACCAGCCAGATTTGACCGACCATTTCGTAATGATGAGTCTTGTTTTCTATATACCCGTTTTAGTTATTCGTGTTTAGGTTGTTGGACTTGCTCCGTTTCTGAGTTCCCATCAGTACCACAACAGGAAGTGGATTCACCCACGAGCCATACGCAAGCAAATGATTGGCTGGTAGTTATCAAGTGACAAAGTGACAAGTGACAGCGTCACGTGACTACCGCTAACTCAGATAATCTAACAACCCTCAACCGTAGCCCAATGCATTATGGCCTCCGCCTGGGCCTGTCCAGGCGCAGAACGCGGCTTGAAATGGGGTCCATCAATCGGTTTCTTTCTTGGTTAATTTCCTCAAGGAAGAGATTACTAGGTTTTTGCTAGTTATTTTGTCTTTCCGACTTTGTGATTCTTTAGTTTTCTGTTGGGAAGGTAAGCATAAGGTTAGTAACAGATAGCACCAGAAGTCAAATTAATTCCTTGACACTGAAACCAAAACTTTCAGTTTCATCTTGTCCGCCTTTTGAAAATCATATCACAGATGGACCGAATAAGGATGATATGTAAGGTGGTAGAGATCGGTTAAGTGTAATTTAGGGGATGTGGGCAGCACACTCAGTTTGCTTGAAAACATCACAAACAAGAGATGAGCCCCATGAAGGGCGAAACCGGTCGTGAACTGTCAAAGAATTTTCAGCAACCTTATGAGTAGTGGGTTACGTCCATGTGGGCATATTTTGCAGTGTCAACTAACTTCGGCACTTGACGCACGAATGAATGTTTAAAATGCGCATATTGCACGCGGGGGCGTTTCGAGCTTCCCTGGAGTAAATCACCCAAAATACGACAGAATATGTTTTGCGCAGGATTTTTTGTACATGTTTTCTTATTTTATACGTCATATACGTCTAATCGGTTTAAGCTGGGCTTTTGTCTGGACCCAATCTGAACACGCAGGCTTTCTGGCCATTCTGAATGACGGATCGGGTGTGGAACGCACGTCGTCACAGTGGCCTTTTCAGTGTAGTTCGAAGTGGTTAGTCGATTTGTAGAATTCACATTCATCACATGGCTCTCTTTTGAACAGTCTTCGTCAGCTATTCTGGTGGGCCCACATCAGAGGAAGAAACCCTTGACTCGAGTTTCATTGTCATAAGGGCTCATCTGCAGTGCATGTACACGGCCGTGCCAAAGTTCAAACTCTGGACATCTGACTTGCTAGACGAGCGTGTTCCCATGACCCCAACGGCACATGTTGGGCGCACCGGAATTATCAAGTCTCGAAAGTCGAATATTTTCATGCTTGAGTGACGTAACTGGTTTGTGTACGACCCGAACGACGGATGAGTGACCCGCCGATTAGGACTTCCATCAGGTAGCACCATTGAGGCTTAAGGCCTATCGAACAATCTTGATTGTCAAACTTTACTCATCTTTAAAGGCGACATTAGTCTGTCCGACATTGATCACTAAACCCGTATTCGCTTTTTTCCAAGAGCAATCTTTCATACATATCTTCAAGTGTCAATAACACAAACACGGTTCGTTCCACTGTTCTTGACGGACCATCGTTTCACCACTGATTAACGGACCGGCAAACTGTGTAGCTCTGCACAACATGCAACTTTTTGAAGCTGTGCGTAAAACCTTTGTTTGGACTGAGTGTCCTTGGTGCGTGGTCGTTACAACGCCATTAAATGGTGTGCTGCTTTGCTTGTCTTCTACTCGCCTCCCCTTCATATCGCAAAGCCTCTCACCCAGACTAGTGTATCCGAACATCCACCCCGTTTCTTCCCGTTTTTCGCTCCTATTATTAAATTGCGTGGCTTCGCTTTGTTTTTTTTCGGCGCCAGATTTTCGTGCTCACATTAGTTTGCTGGCGATGTCTAAATCAAGGTTCGCTCCTGTTTTTACTCATTTCATCATCTTTAGAACCGTGTAAACGTCGTCCACCAACTATCGTCTGACTAGCTTGTTGGCATAGTGGCTTCGTACCAACGCGGGGCTTTTTTTGACACGGTGAAGACATTTAGACGGTGAAAAGACATTTAGACCATAGGTACAAAATGTCAAAAAGCGGCTGTCAAACTTCACTAATTCATATATACCGCGAATGCTCATAAACCAAAGGAGCTAAAAATGGTATTGTTCATCACTTTTATTCAAAAGCGCATAATGCGGAGTGCTGATGGCGTGGTTGCGTAATTCGATATGATCAAAACCAACTCGCGATTATCTGTAAATCAGACGAAAATATTGCGTAAAGTCCCACCTTCAAACTGGTATCGCCTAGACTATCTGTCATAAGGTAAAAGTAATTTATGGGTTAAATAAAACTTTCTCGCACCTATGCTTGCCAGTGAAATTCGACGGGCAGCTTAACCGGAAGACTCACAAAATCATTTAAACCACCCGTGCACCAACTTCTTTTCCATAACTAAGTCCAGATCTTCGAAGGGAAATCTCATGGCCGATTTAGTCCACTCTATGATTCATGTCAAAATATTTCTGGACTTGAGCTTCCGCTGACCGCCAAAATATCCAAATGGGTGTGCCTATGGAAAAATATGCGAACAGGCATCATGACTGTATGAAGCCTTTATTTTTATTTTATGATGTTCCATCTTCAACATTTACCATTCTTAACCTATGTGTTGGGTATGTAGACAGAATTTAAGTTTTATCGGGTCCAGGACCTTTACGCTGTGCACTTTTACTGTGTTCTGCCGTCACGCTACACTGGAACTCACCGTGGTGCAGCGGCTTTGAGTGCCTTCGTGACCCATTGAGCTATACTGGGCTGGCCCACGAGATACTCGCACAGAGGTACTCTCACACCAGGTTGTGCAGTGATTAGAGGTCGGACCAACATAATATTCCCCGGTTCGGTGTTGGAATAGGCGTGGCGACTTGTTTCTTCAAGCTGGTAATGTGCTTCCCAACAAAACACCACTGCCTTTCGGACAGGACTCTAGGCCCAGTGTTTTGGTTTGAGAACCTAATCTTTCTCCTTTCCAGGTCTGAATACCCTGGTAACATCTCAGCACACGTACAACCATGACGCCCCCGGCCACGCGGACCATCGCGTAGTGTCGTAGACCAAATCGTCCTACTGCTGGTGCCTCACTACCTTCTATTTCATGCACTTTCAATCTCCTCACTCCATCAGTAGCTGTCTCCTTGTAGGCCCATCAGTTAGGTCTGAAACCCGGTTATCTTGCTTGTATTAGCCACAGCATATGCGTGTCAGCCAGCGCCTTACAGCCTAAGACAGCTGAAATCCAATCTTTCAGCCTCGACGCCCGGTCTATCTATCTGCTTTTAACGTTCGCACTCTGAACTGGGCAGCACAAGTAGCTCTTGCTCCTACACTGGATTTGCTTGACACTGACTTGCACTGTGCACCGGAAACAATAATTCAAGGTAGAAGCAGATTGTTTGAGATGACTGTCCCGTCACTATCCACCCTTTTCTGGCTGCGCAGCTCTGGGGATCAAAAGGTTGCTGCGTCAGGATGTGCAAGGACCGGTATTTCCTAATACAACGGACGGAATGATCAGTGCTTGTCTGGATACCCGCTGATAGTTTCCTCTGTAGACTCCTCTGTCAAAGTCTGTGAGGGAGTCTCACAAGCGGGAATTTGACCGTTGTTTGTTTGTCATGTCTCCCTATGGCCCAGCTGACCGTAGCTGTGACACGATCAAAGGCAAGTTTTATAACGCATCAAATACCCTGTTACTGTGAGTGAAAATGTCAGGTACCGTTTTGATTATCGCGGATATGAATGTACAAGTGGACAGGTTTAGCTCATCTGAGACTAACTTAGGTGGCCAACATGAATTGGGCTCGGTATGTATGTACAGTGGCAGAAAAGTGCTTCAGCTATGTAACCACCGCAGTTCTACCAACTTCCGAAATGACCAGAGTCCACTGGTCAAATATTACCCCAACCTGCTTATTAATGGTGTTGTTGATTCCCCATGTGAATCAACGGTGATCAGCGGTAATTTCCCTTGTGTTCTGACTACTCACGAGTAACATGACTTACGCCCGTTTATTATAACGCCATTTTTGTTTTCTTGCTGCTGGTTTCCCCCCTGGTTTGGTCCTACTTAAGGTCTGCTTATTCTTCAGTAACCGACGTCAGTATGGATTGTCCGTCCGTCATTGGTCGCAGGTTTGTCTCAGTTCTGCCAACTCTCGAGCGTCTTCTCCAACAGAAGAATGGACTGCCCGAGAGTCGAACTCAGGGCTCCCCGGATGGCGGGCAGGCGCACTGCCCACTACACCAACTTGGCGCTGGAAAACCCCTTTTTTTATACTACCTGTATATTGCAGCTGCCAGATAGCTTTTGGCAAGATTTGTTTTAAACTGACCCAACCGCGCACTCTGGTTTGTCACGTGGCACGAGCTACCGCGTCGAACCACCGACCGAAAGACAGTCCCTTTACCTCCCAAACGTACTGATTGTTTCTGCGCCGTTATCACCCTATACGGCCAAGTGACACTGACAGACTGTCCTATATGTGTGGTTGTACATCATTTAATGCTTACTTGTTGTTGCTTCTAGAAATCCCTGCCGCTTCATCGACTATTTTCCGCCCCTGCTGATTGCGTCATTATTGATTGTACGTTCGCTTAATTTACGATGCTTACTAACCCGTTGTCTGTAGAACCCGTTCCTGTCAGTCCTCAATACATCGTCTGCTGCCCACGTCTGTCTGCTCCTATCGTCTATTGGCTACGATCTGCGTATAATCTAATAGTCGCAATCGTCCTGTGAGATCCATAGCCGCCCGGATCTTGCAGGTGTGGAACACTGAACGTTGAATTTCAAACCACTTAGAGCCTCGGGTGTCTATGACGGCAAGTGTTCTTTCACGACCCACTGGACTCCTCCTCCTGATGACCTCCGACCCGCACTGTTCAACGATGGGGCGAAATCCACAGACGAAGCATGTGTGATCTGTTTTCGCGCACCTGGGAAAAAGAGGTTGCAACCACTTTCAAACAGGGTAAGGTAACTACGGTTATCAAAAAGGAGTCAGCCTGATTCCAGGTGTACGGTAGATATTAGCACCACAGTTGCTATGTTGGCTCCTAAGTAAGCTTAGTCATCGTCTGCTCAGCTATAAACCATGTATCATGGATAAATTGGTTTTAGCTGCTACACTTTTCATCACCGGAATTTAGAGGACCGTGAGAGTTACAAAACGCATTCGGGCCCATGGCACGTTCAGTTAATAAGAAACTGGGAAGCTACGCGCAGAGGCCAAAGCTTTATTGCACGAGCGCCGCGGACTGCGCGTTTGGGCCACTTCTGCTAGTATCACTAACCATTATTGAGCTGAAAACCAGGATCTTCATTCAGAAAGCCGGAAGTTGTCACGGCGGTTAATTTTACGGGCCGACAATTCCACACTTATTTCTAGGCCATACGCTGTTCACTTATCGATTGCCCTAACTCAGAACAGGGATCAGCGGAAAGAAATATGGAAGAAAATAGCTGTGTTCAACTGTGAAAGTGGAAAAACAAGAGTGATTACGTCGTGATATGCTCCGTATTCAACACTTTCAAAAGCTGACCCCGTTAGCGCCGATAAGCACGCGAGGATCAGACTGGCTCGACGCAACGCGTCTCTTGGCATCACTTGTAATTTGTCGCCTCATGCGGCTCTCAAAGCGTTGAGGGCAGTAAACGGGATTCCGGGCTGGTAGTGTTTGCTTTGACCAAATCTCTGCACTGCATTCCTAGACACGTATTCCTTGGTTTCCAGGGTATAGGCCAACAGCATCAGCATCGACAGCTGTAAGAACCGCGTACTGGTCGTACAATGGTTGTAGCTGCGACAGTTGCGTTCACCGATGATTTGGGGAGGTGAGGTCGGTAGCTGCGCATTGGAGGCGGGAGCTGATAAATTGGTCGTAAATACACCACTGTTAATGGAGTGTTAGGTGAGGTTGGGAAGGGAACTATGCATTGAAGGCAATATCTTGATGCATGAGCGCCCCTGAGGGCGCGACTGGGCCATGTCTGACAATGTCACTAACCATTGATGTGGCCCGTCTCGGGGTCCCCATCCAGGAAGACGGCACTGACCGGCGCAGCTGAATTTGCTGGTAATGGCTTTTATACTTCGCTGCCAAGTCATTGTTTGACCGCCTCTGGCTCTCTTCCACCCCCTCCACGTGGTTGTGCGAAATGAACCCTTCGAGGAAGTCGGTCGACTGGCATACGGAGCACGTTGCCAAGCCAGCGCAACCTATGCAGTGTGATCAGTTCATCTATCGAGGGTGAGTTATTTCTCCCGAATACCATTCGACGTACTTCAGCATTGCTGATCCGGTGTTCCCACCAGATTCGGGCAATCCTCCGAAGACATCGATGGTCAAACACTGAAAGTCTTTTCACGTCCTCGGCGCGCAGCGGCCAGGTTTGATCCGTATACTAATATGAAGCGCACCGCAGCGTTGTAAACTCGACCCTTGACGGATAAGCATGTCACGCCTACGCCACAGGTGACGCAGGTTCACAAAAGCTGCTCGGGCCTTCCCAATCCGGATGGAAATATCATCTTTCGCGAGACCACCGGGACCAATACAACTGCCCAGGTAGACAAATTTGTCTACTACCTCAATCGCTTCACCCGCGAGCAAGAGGCTAGGGTTCGAACCCACCCAGTCTTGCAGTAGCACTTCACACTTTGCAGGTGTGAAGCGCATGCCGAACCGTGAGGCCGAATTACTTAGATTATTTAATATTGTTTGCAGTACCACGGCATCAGATCCAAGAAGAGCTATGTCGTCTGCGTACTCGATGTCTGTGAGCGGACGCCCCGGGAGCACTTCGACCCCACAGGCAGTGGATGTTGATAATGTGTCTTCCATGATCGCATCAATGACGAAGTTGAACAGGAAAGGTGCAAGGGGACAGCCCTGTCTGGCAACACTTGATGTAGTGAACTCAGAGGAGAGCTTCCCGTAGACCTTCACGACCGCGGAGTTGGCGTACAGCGTCTTAAGGAGGGTCAAGAATTTATGGGGACACCTTTGCTCCACAGACACTGCCATAGTGCCTGGTGGTCTACAGAGTCGAAGGCAGCTTTCAGATCGAGAAACACAACCATTGTTGGTTTCTAGAAGCAGTGTTGCTGTTCCAGAATCTGTCGGAGGGTGAAGATGTGATCGGTGCATCCTCTTGCAGGACGGAACCCAGTTTGGTTTTCACGGATTTGTCTCCCCCTGTGTTCAGTCAACCTTCGAAGGATAAGACCAGAGAGCACCTTCGATGCCACAGCTAACAGGCTGATACCACGGTGGTTTTCGCACAACGTCCGCGTACCCTTTTGAAAATAGGATAACTGTCGACATGCCCCATTCTGCAGGCACCTTCTCTTCCTTCCATATAGCACCAACAAGCTTTGTCAGATGGGTCACCAGGGGTTCTCCGCCTTCTTTGAAGAGGGCTGGATGGAGAGGACCGGTCCTGGTGCCTTCTCACGCTTTAGTGCGGATATTTTGTACTTTATTCCTTCCTCCGAAGGGCGATCGAGTTTTACATTCTATTCGCCCGCATGCATTATCTATAATAATAATAATAATATTTATTCCCAACTTTGGGGGCATGCCGTCAGGCATGATCATAAGGTTACAGTCAGAATAAAGGTATGACTGGTGGACTGTGAGTACAGGGGTTTTGGGTGGAAAAGAGGACAGCGCCATAGGCGGTGAGCTGTATCCAATGTAGGCGTGGTCGTCACTAAACCGGCAAGAGCAGGGAAGCTCTTGCCGAAGAGAACATCAGCAAGGTCAGATCGTTAGGATTTGAAGGTGGCGGGCAAAAACAAAGCGAGGGAGGGCAAAACAAGAGGCTCCCGCCTGATACATGACAGGATCAATGTAAGCTGTGGAAAATCAGAAACCAGAACATCAGATCTGGTGAAGCAGCAAAGTTGGCATCATCCAGCCGATCAAATTGAACTGAAGCCAAAAACAACCGCTGAGGCCTCGCGGCCTTGGACTATTGGGCTCGTGGCCAGGGTCACAAAGCGTAAGTGATGATGAAATGGAGGGACCAGCAAAGCGGATAAATGGTAGCAGGATCTCAGAGACATGGTATACAGTTAAACTGTAGTGACTCACTGGTGTCGCTGTTGTGGAGTCGGGCATAATAGTTCCTTTTGGAAGAGAGATGGTGGCAACACACGAGCCGGAACGCGAACTGTATAGAAAGTTATTGATTTGCGGAAGCACAGTAACACAGGCTGTGTTGCGGAGGCCAGCTGAACTGCTCTTCGAAGTGTTCGGCCCATCTTCCTAGTCGTTTTTGCGAGTGAATTAATGAGCCATCTTTTTCGCTTATCGTTTTGCTGACCGTTGCTTTCCTGGGACCAGTCGATCGTATCAGTTGATATAGGACACGGCTGTTTCCCGTAGCGAAAGCCTTCTCCATCTCCCGAACTTTCGATTTCCACCAGAGCTCTCGGTCTTTCCTTAGACTCTTCACTATTTGGCGTTTGAGGGATTTGCGTGCGCCGTCGTACTCGTTGCCTGCTGGTATGGATTTGGGCATCAATCATGGATAGCGGCCTCGCCGACATCCAGTGGTCTTACGGTCGAATCGGGGAGGTTGACAGACAGCACTGAACGCCGCTAACATGGCTCCTTTCACATTTTGCCATGCTTCATCTACATTCGCACTGCCAGTGCATATGGAGAGTTGTTAGGCTAGCTCAGATCGGTACTGCGGAACTATGTTCGATCTTCGAAGATAGTGGATTGGCATGCTTCTTTCTAGTTTGCGAGGGCCTGAAGGAAGCAAACTGTCAGGCGTCCACGCACCATGGCGTGATCGGAATCAAGTGGTGTGTCCCAAAATGAACGGCAGTCTTGAATTGTGGCTCCACGGTAGCTGATGGCCACGTGGTCCAACTGGGTCCACGGTTGATTTACAGTTGGTGGCCGCCAAGTTACGCGATGCGAACGCTTATGTTGAAAGTTCGTACTTGCCAGAAACAGTTCATGGTCAGCACACAACTGAAGGAGTCGATCTCCGTTGTCTGAGCGGCGAGCATCGACTCCAAATTTACCGCCCAAATGTGATTCCAGGAGCTCAGACGACCCACTTGAGCATTCATATCGCCTGCAAGGATCACAATATCAGTGCTTTTTCCTGACGAATGAGCCCGGATAGTTCTCGATAGTTCTCAACATCAGAACTGCAGTCCGTTGGGGCATAAACTAACACTACAAACAGGCAGCGCTTCTTATCCGGAGGCATTGAGCTTGTTGAACTGGACAACGGACGGCGCAAAGGCGACTGTTAACTGGGATCCAATCCAGCAAAGCGCGTTCAGCTCTGGGGCTGAGTGCAACTCCCACGCCATATAGTCCACGAGTCATTGCTTCCTGGTCACCGGACACACGGAGGGAGAAATTTGAAAGAGCTGAGTTCATCCTCGGCGTTCTGAGATGCATAACCACGCCTGGGTCTTGTATGCGTGTTTTGGAGACACAATACATCATTTTTAAGGGAGTATAAAGTTTCAACAAGCTCTGCCTGTTTGCCAATTTGACATAGAGTACGGACATTGAAAGCTCCTTGATAGAAAGGATCTCGTGGATTTAGAAAGGTGTTATTTTGTTTACTGTTATTAGGCAGCGAGGAGCATAAGGCCTTTCGGTCAGATAACTGACAGTCAAGTGACCCAGTGACGTTTGCTTGTGTGGTGGGAACGGGTTGGGGAGGGACATCGGTGGACACCGAACTGCGCGGGCAAATGATACTTTCCGGTTGCCCAGGCCGAGGAAGGGGTTTGGTTGAGGTACCCCAGCTTGAGCCTTTGACTCAAGTCTGACCCACGAGACAGCGGTTGTTAGGGTTTTCTTGGGGGACCCTTCCCGGAGCCAATGACTCAATAGTCTGACCTACTTGGCTGTAGGGGGCCGGCCTGGCCCGAGGGCGCAGGGAATAAGGCATTACTGTCTCATTCCTGATGCGGCTGCGCACAGCAGGTGCCTTTTGAGCAGCACCGGACTCTTTGGTTTTAAAAGTATTTCGACCGTAGTGGATAATGCGCCGGCGGTCACGGTCAACCGCTGGGCGATCGGAGTGTGCGTTTTTTGGGGCCGACCTTTTCCAACCCGTCCTTCCTCGGGGGAAGGCAGCATCCATAATTATGAACATGCTGGTCACCTGGGGGAAGCACCTTACTGCTTTCACAATCCTATCGCAGAGGACAGTACGACTTTACCCCCAGACCGCCTCGTAGCTCCATTACTCGTAGTACGGGGTCTCGCTGCTCTTGGCCTGACTGCTCCCCTTTGGCCTTTCTGGCATGGTTGCACCTTGTGGAACGACGTCCCAGCCAGTGTAGCCCGCGGGATCATTGCAGCACTCAAGCCCGACCACCACGTCACGTCAAGCTGGCAGCTTTAGGTCTGGCCAGGGTATAGGTATTCTCTCCTCGACACGCTTCCCCACCAAGGAATGCTCCGGGCCTTTTGTGAACATAATTTGTTTGTATTCTCAGGCTTGTGGGCGTGTGAGAGTATAAGGAGAGCTCTCTAAAAGATTCCGTACACAAACCGGTGTCCTACAAGGCTGGCTACTCCATTCCTAACTCGTTTCATGGTCGATAATGAAACGATTGCAGAACCCTGGCATCCAGATAGTCTCTGACAAAAATCTTGTCGATACAGAATATGCAGGCCACAACGTAGTCAAAACAAAGGTGTTCTCGGATGAACTGATCAGTCATTCCGTCCCTTGGCAGGCGCTTTGTGCCCCCAAAGTTTGAGGTCATTCCTCTGGGTATCACTCGCTGAACACGCCACTTGCGTTCAAGGGAAGTGTTCGTCGTTGCGGAGCGTTTTGTGCACCTTGGAAGCTATGTGGGTTCCCTGCCGTGTATATTAGTGCATGCTTCGAGCTTCGGCTACATCTGATTCGGACGCCCTGTTTGGCTGTTATCCACTCCAGCTGATTTGTGCTTTACAGCTGAAGGAATCTCCATCCGGACCAAAAATACCCGGAAATTTATAATAGCCTTGTTCTACATCAACGGATTATCTGAACCAACCCTCCAAAAAATCTCGCTGCCCACAGAATTGCATATCCCAGCCCAAAAACCTCAAACACGAGGTCCGTCACGGTGTTATCCAGAAACCGAAGTATGTCAGTGCAATGATGGCATGGCACTGGGATACTCAGTTTGACAGCATACCGGCAAAAATTCCATCCCTACTTTTGACGATGCCCTCGCCCACTCGTTCCCTTACCTACAACTGCGAACAAACCCTTCACTTGGCCCAAGCTGCCTCCTGGACCCTCTCATTCTAAACAGCTGGACCTTCCGTTCCGGTATAAACACCTCGTTGACTTTCATTCTATGCTCCTCACAAAGTCAGTCATTTTCTGTGCAGTTCACGTTCCGTCTTGTGCCATAGCACCAACATTCTACCCCAAGGAAATTTTACACCATACAACACCACCACCCACTAGTGAGTCTCTAGAGTTTCAATGTATACCGTGACTATGAGATTCTCACTACCACTTATCCCTATTGCTGATTCCTCTACTCCATCATCACGACCTTCCCATTTTACGACCCTTGACATAAACCCAGCAGTCCAAGGCCGAATAGGCTTCATCGGTGGTTTTAGGCTTTAGTTCAAATTGATCGACCAAATCGTGACAATCCAGCTACCCATTTAGATTCATTGTTCTGGTTAAACACATTTCCCAAGTTGAAGTTTTCTCCCCATGCACCAAGAAGGATAACATCTTTATCGCCCTCTCTCGTTCTGCCTTTGCCCGCAATTCAAACACTGGTGATCTGAACTTCTTCATGGATTCACGGATTGATACACAGGATCGAGGCTTTCGCCCAAGTTTCCCGGGTCGGTTTTGTTCTTGTCGTTCAGCGGCTGTCGTTCACCTGAAAGGCACAAGTGAAAAAGCGTGAAGCACTGCTTTTAAGTTCTCAGCGCAGGGCAGTATGTTTGCCAGCGCGAGGACTCACGTAGATAAGTGCCTAATAGTGTTTTGAACTGAGTTCTAGAGGCGTGGACAACCGTCTCAGGAAGGTTATACCTCGCAACTACTAACCGAAATGAAAAAAATTTGCCTGATGAAAGTGTGCGCTCTGAGCTTAAAAATCTTCTTACCATGTCCCCGCCGTGTGTTTGCTGGGTCAACGGTGAAAAACCTGTTGGCCAAGCCTTGTTCAAACAGGGCGTAGTTATGAATCAAGTCCCCTCGGAGGCGACGATACTCCAAGGGAAGAGGTCGAGCACCACGAGACGCGTTTCGTAGTCCATGGACTTGAGACCGGCAACCATTTTCGTAGCAGCTCGCTGGACACGCTCAATGGGGATTATGTCTTTCGTGCGTCCTGAGTAGACAATCGGGTTGGCATATTCAAGGAGCGGTCTGACATAGGCCCCATAGAGTATTTGGAAGTCCGTGCGAGTAATACGAGAGAAGGTACGCCGAATCATCCGTAGAACAGCGAATGCCTTCTGAGCCGATTTCTCAAGGTGCAGTGAGAAGGACATGTTTGAGAGATCCAGATACCGAAATCATTTTTGGCATCTATCCTCGTGATGTCTTCTGGTCCTTTCTCACCATGCATGAAAAAGGAGTTCGCTGAGTCTCCTCCAAATGACATGTGGACACTTTTCGTCATTCAGAGGAAGGTGCCAGTCCAGTGACCACTGCTTTGCGGCGTCTACATCCATTTGGAGGGCACTGCATTGAAACTCAAAATTTAAGTCAGCCGCAAAAAGTAGACATGGACTGGCAAGAACATCTGGAAGGTCGTTTACGTATACCAGAAACACCAGTGGCCCCAAAACGAAGCCCTGGGAACTCCAATGGAGACCGGCGCTGCAGAAGAGTAGGTCGAACCTACTTTCACTCGAAATGATCTGTCTGATAGAAATGCCTTGATCCAGTGTAGGATTTTCCCTTGAATCCCGTAAGACTCGAGTTTGTGGAGCAGAGGGACGTGTGGGACTCGATCAAATGCTTTTGAAAAGTCGAAAAATATGGCATCCGATATGAGTCCCTCTTCCTTGGCTTGGGTTAAGCTGCCCGTAAATACGAGCATGTTCGTCACGCAGGAACGGTTTGGGAGAAATCCGTGTTGAGTTTGAGAAATCAAGTTGTTGGAAGTAAGGTGATCTAGAATGGCTGGCTTCAGAATGCGTTCCATCACCTTGCACGTCACGCTAGTGGGGTTTATAGGCCTGTAGCTCTCAGGCGATAGTCGGTCACCAGTTTCGTAGATTGGCGTGACAATCGCTTCCATCAAACGGATTGATACACAGGAGCGAGGCTTTCGCTCAAGTTTCCCGGTTGGTTTTATTCTTGTCGTTCAGTAGCTGTCGTTCACCTGAAAGACACAAGTGAAAAGGGTGTAGCACTGCTCTTTAAGTTCTCAGCGCGGGGCAGTATGTTTGCCAGCGCGAGGACTCGCGTAAATAAGTGTCTAATAGTGTTTTGAACTGAGTTCTAGAGGGAGCGTGGACAACCGTCTCAGGAAGGTTATTCCACGCAGCTAACTACGAAATCAGAAAAAAATTTGCCTGATGAAAGTGTGCGCTCTGAGATTAAAAATCTTCTTACCATGTCCCCGCCGTGTGTTTGCTGGGTCAACGGTGAAAAACCTGTTGGCCAAGCCTTGTTCAAACAGGGCGTAAGTAAGGTGCCTAATGATCACTTACTTACATCGTCGGTCACCGTGCCAACGTTTACGCTCTTACGGTGCATGAATATAAAGGTTTGTAATGGTCGCAGCAACTGTGGTGTTAAGTAGACAGGTGGTTCATACACCCAGATTCATCACTTCAGAACAGAAATCTGTCTTCAGAGTGTGTGAAGGTTTTCAGCCAGCCATTCAAAGAGATAAAGCAGAGAGCAATTCCCTGAACTCTCCATCACCTCCCGTCCGACCAGAGTGAAGCTATTCCACACAGCTTAGCGAATTGCGGGTAGACTACCCTGAAGCAGCATTCATAATAATAATAATAATAATAATATCGACAAATACACTCAGTTGAAAATCAATTTAGTTTTCACGAGAGACGGCATTTCTCGTTTATGAAACTATAATATTGATATTATAAAAATGTTTATTGCCAGCTGGTGGGTGGCGTAACGTCAGGAATGATCACAGTGGTACAGTCAGAATAAAGGCATGACCGATGTCAGAAGTAGTCACACAAATAATAGGCATTATCCGATGCAGATGGGGCCATGCCCAAGCTGGCACGACCTAGATGTGGTTACCATTGAGGGCGGAGAATCACAGCTCTTAGTGGTTTTTGCCTGTTAGAAAACATACTGAACCTGAATCAGGATCAGTCTGTGACATTTCGAAGAAGCCAGGCAACAACATAACGGGTGAAGAGGCAACTAAATGATCCCGACTTGAAAGAAACTGTAGGAACAACAGAATTTCAAGTCAAGTTGAACTGAACCTGGAAAACTGATGGGGCTTCATGGCCCTAAACAGTTGCGTTCATAGCCTGGGTCACGGAAAGTGTAAGTTGGGATAATTATGTGGAGAAAGTTGCGACAGGGCTGATTGGTAGCCTGAGTGTCATAATTACAGTGTACAGGAAATCTGTAGTAACTCGCTGGTGTCACTGTTAGAGCGTATTCGTGTGTAAAAGTTCCTTGGGTAGGATCAGAAACACGGGACAGAACGCGAAGTGTAAAGCAATTTGCTCGTTTTGTGGGAAGGACAAGCTGAACGTGCGCCCAGATTGCCAAATCCGAGTGAAGGGTTGATTAAATTAGAACGAACTCGTCCCAGATGCGGTTGGATCCAGGTCAGAAGTTTGTTCATATATGCCACTAGGGGAAGAGGTGACCGTATGATTCATGGGCCGAACAGTGGCGGATGTGCCATCAGACTCAGTATGGCAGTGCCGTGCCATCATTGTGATGAGCCACTTTGGCTTCTAGACAGCCCCGTAACTGACGTCATGGTTGAGGCGATCAGACCGGAGATATGCAGTTTAGTGGACCAAGGGATTTTGGATCACTCAAGAGGGTCCACACAGGTACAATAAAGCCGATTCAGGATCATAGGTATTTTCCGTTCAGTTGAAAGTTCGCGTGGATGTAAATAGTTTACATGCGGGAGTATAGCGACCACACAGGGCTACTGTCTAAAGTGGGAGCTTGCAAAGAGGAGGGAACGGAATGTGCCCTGTAAACCCCGGTGAGTCTGAGGTGTCAGGTAGTTTGGAGCTGGAAAATAACTTAAAGTCTATCACTGTAAGAGTGGCGAAAGTAAAGGCTTAAATGATCTGGGGGAACGATAGATTGAACTGAGTAATCTAGCAGTACAGCAAAGGCTTAAATGATCAGGGGGAACGTTAGATTGAACTGAGTAATCTAGCAGCACAGGCTGGTTAGCCTTCCTGATCGGACGCTAATAAAGCACAAGGTGAATACGCTTCTGCATAGTATGCCTCTGTATAGTGACTGGGTTTCACTCAAATAGCGGTATAAGGGGCAAGTACTGGTGGCAAACAATGTCGCATATTTTTAGCACCGAGCATCAGTCAACCTGAAGACGTAAGGTCAGGAAGAGAGTGTTTGAGTGAAAAAGCTTTTTGGTAGGTTGCTGATGAGCTCTAATAAGCGCAAGACCTGGGTCCGGCGCTTTCCACTTCCGGTGTGAACACACCAGAATGCGTGCGCGAGGATAGAATGACGTTTGTTCAAACGAGAGTCATGTGAGTTTGTACTGTATAAAATCTCGCAAGCACCGGCACCTGAAACTAGATAATCGTTATTATTATCATTCCTAATCTATTAGGACCGGCCTCACTGGTGGTAAAGGCGATTTGTATACTGAAACGTCTCCTGGAAATGTATCGGAGAGCATAGAAACCCGTCTTTGGCAGAAGCCTGCGCGAAAAACGGGACTACTCCCAATGTCCTCTTTTATTATAGTTGCTGGACCCAGGCAGTCTCCAGACAAAAAAACAACAAAAACTACCCGTTCAAGACTTTAACGACTATAAACCGAGACTGCGCTCCTATAGCATGTGATCGGTGATGAGCCCCTCTAGTTGAGAAGTGAGACTCAATGTACGTTTCGGCGCGCGTTTTGACTGGTCAAACTGGAGGTAGAATGAGAAAACGGGATGGCTTTCACAGGACACCCAATAAATTAGGGCGTTTTGATGTGACAAAATAGAAGCTACGGCAGTGTTTGCTGACTACCGTTTGTTGCTGCTGGTGTTGGGCTCGCCTCGGTTGAGTTTTGTATCTGACAACGCCATCTTATCTGTCAAAAAATAAAAGATAAAAATACACCTGGGATAGCCTGAAGATACCCCGCAATGCCCATGGCCTACATCGACGAGCATAGCTGTATCTGCCTTCGTCAGAACAGAGACTACACCGCACCAAAGCCTATTTCGTCAACCAAACAAAGAACACATCCATCTGCCACTCTCAGTGATGGACACGAAAGTCTTCATCACTATGCACCACTTACAGATTAAAGCTGATAGCAGTGCTTCGGAGACTGGTGACTATCTCTCTTGCACATACTTTCTCTCTTGGTACTGTCCAACTCATGAAATAAATACCAGATTAATCAGTTATCTCGGAAGTTTATTCCCGTCAGCCCTTATACATCTGATTTCCACACCACTCTGCGTGCTTATATCGGCTTTTGCTAGATCCCTTGTAATTTAATATCGTATGTTAGCAAACCCAACCCCTGGCCGCTAGTCTATTAAGTACAAATCCATCTATATCCTGTTCCATATAAACATTTGTCATCACCCTAATCGCGGCAGACGTCAACTTTTGCTTTCTATGTATATTAATGCACATTACCCCTTTTGATATCTTTTAAAGCTCACCATGCTTTACTAATTTCATCCCACCCCTCATCTTCCCAAGCTTTGAACTTCGGCAATGCCCGGTTTGGACGACCTGGTTGGCTGTTATCCACTCCACATGGCTTGTGATTTACAACCACAGGATCCCCAGACGGACCAAAAATCCTGCGATCCCATGTCGGCTTCGTCCCACCTTGTTTCCTCGGCCAGCCTGAAATGAATCCCGCTGCCCAAAGAACTGCACACCTCAGCCCAACTACCTTAGATGTGACGTCCGCTACGGGGCTGTCCTAAAACTGAAGCATGTCAGGCCAATGATGGCACGGCACTGCCATACCCAGTTCGATAGCACACCCGCAACTATTCCACTCTTCTCTGGACTGTGCCTTCTTGCCCACTTGTTCCATTAACTGTAAATACGACGAACTCCCCAATCGACCCCAGCTGACTCCATGACACATTCATTCCAACCTGCTGAACTGTTGGTTGAAATTTAACCATCTCTGTGTTACTGTGCTTCCCACCAAATTCAATAACTTTCTATACAGTTCGCGTTCCGCTCGTGTGTTGCCACCATCTCACTCTTCCATTGGAACCATTATGCCCGCACAACAGCGACACCAGTGAGTCACTATAGTTTCACTGTATACCATGTTTTTGAGATCCCTGCTACCATTTATCCGCCTTGCTAGTCCTCCATTTCGTCATCCCCACTAACGCTTTTGTGACCCTGGCCACGAGCCCAGTAGTCCAAGGCCGCGAGCTCTCAGCGGTTGTTTTTGGCTTCAGTTCAATTTGATCGGCTGGATGACGCCAACTTTGCTGCTTCACCAGATCTGATGTTCTGGTTTCTGATTTTCCACAGCTTACATTGATCCTGTCATGTATCAGGCGGGAAGCCTCTTGTTTTGCCCTCCCTCGTTTTGTTTTTGCCCGCCACCTTCAACTCCTAACCATCTTACCTTGCTTGATGTTCTCTTCGAAAAAGAGCTTCCCTGTTCTTGCCGGTTTTTTGGTGACCGCGTTTACATTGGATACAGCTCACCGCCTATGGCGCTGTCCTCTTTCCCCACCCAAAACCTCCTGTACCCACAGTCCCCGCCAGTCATGCCTTTATTCTGACTGTAACCTTATGATCATGCCTGACGGCATGCCCTCCGCAAGCTGGGAATAAACACTACTATTAAGTAGGTAAATGATCGCATTAAGTCTTATTTAAAAACGTTTGATGATTTCCCATTTTATGCTTTGTATTCTTCGCGCAAAGCAAGGTCCCACCGAATTGTCCCTCCTCGAGGAACACAGTCTTCTTGCTAGACAGCTTGGTCCGGGCGAAGAACAACCGACTCGCCTTGGATACATATTCTTTGGCTTCGTTAAAACCAAAGGTTGCGTTCTTCATCTTGGGCTACTACGCAGACATGAAGGATGCGGTGTTCGACTGATGGCGCTGCAGAAAATTTTTGGCTTTCAGGCTTGAGTTTCAGGCTTTCTCCTGTCCCAGACTTTTTGGTCGCGATTTGAACGCATAACTCCGCTTCCTCGCGTGCTACAGTACAGGACGGTTTAGGTCTGTTTTTTTAAAATCTAATGTAAATCTGTGAGACGTTAGAAATGTACAACCCTCCTATTCGCTGACGACTGCAATTTCTAGACTCCTAAAAAGCTGGCTCTAAATGGATATCGGATTGGTGAAAATCCGGGACCTGAAATGGCAATTGCCTCTCAGGGAGGAAATGTGAGTGCATATGTCACTCGGTGGAGCGTCTGGAATGACATTCATGATATGGAAGAAAGATGGATACTGGATGGTATCGGAATTGGGTACGAAGGAAGTTTCTTGTAACTGGCTGCTTCTCTTTATGTCCTTCCTGCTCCGTTATAGAAGGGTCTCGCTCAAGGCGCATGTCCTCGTACCGTTACGGACTTTCTTTTCCTTGATAGACGCTCGCTGTACTTAAGATCATGTATGGTGTGTACGTTAGATCGCTGCTTAATAACGCTAGGCAGGTGGATGATACTGCATCACAGATGGACTTCTTATGTGTCGAACATGTTTAACGCGCACTTAGCATATGGATAGCGGGAGGTACCTGAAAGCGATTAGTCTCAATATTTTGACCATAAAAGTTTGGGAGGGGATATGATACTGACTTTCTGACCTTTTAAAATTAACCAAAATATCTCCTGAGGTAGCCCAACTGACAAGAAGCGGGGACATGACAGCTCTTCTTATCCAGTGCAAGCGTTTTCACCTGGCTAAGCTTTGTGTTTTGGGTGCATGAAACAGCTTGCATCAAGGCGTAATCATCACTAGTTATAAACCCAAGTTTAAGGCTCCAAAGGGTGCTGATATCTAGCCTTTCCAGTTTGCGATGAGGTTGCTTAACGCTACACAACGAGAGTAATGTTGCATTAAACGCTTTGTGTCCTATTTTAGCGGGCTTATGACCAACTTAGCATTTAATAGGCTTTGATAACTTTGATCAACGAGAATTTGGGGAGTTTATGATAATAATAATGCGTATTCCCAACTAGTGGGTGGCACCCCTTCAGACATAGTCATAATGTTGCAGTCAGAATAAGAGCGTGACTGGTGGGGTTAACGGGTATTGGGGATTTCGTGGAAAAGGGACGGCGACATAAACAGTAGGCATTATCCGAAGTAGAGTTGCTTATGCCTGGGGCGGCATGGGTGGGGAACCATAATTACAAGGGCTCTTCTTTTCTTGTGGGAAATAGATCGGATGGGACAAGATGCGATGGGTAAGATTTGGAAGTGGCCGGCAGAAACAATACGGAGGAGGGCGTAGGACGAGGCTTTCCGCCTAGCACGTGATAAAAAACTTCAAACTGCAGAAAATGTGGAGCCAAAATAACGGATCTGGAGAGGTGGCAGTAGTGCCACGGGCTGACAGGCCAATTTGAACTAAGGCCTAAAACCGTTACTGAAGCTTCGTGGCCTTGTGCTGTTGGGCCAATGTCACGATAAAGCGTAAGTGCAGATGGTGAAGTGAGGAATATGCAGTAGGCATAAGTGGCAGTAGGAAACTCAGTATCACAGTGTGCATTGAAACTGGAGAGACTCACTAGTGATGTCGCTGGAGCGGGGCCGGGTGTGAAAGTTCCTTGGCAAGAGGAGTTTGCGCAGACACACAGGAAACAACGCAAACTGCACGGACAATGACTGACTTGGTGAGGAGTATAAAGTAAAAGACATCGAGATGTTTAGATTCAATGGAAGGCTCAGCAGATTGGAATAAACGCCTCAAGAGGCGGCTGGGGCCGGGTGAAAACTTCGATTGTGGATGCAGGTAAGGGAATGAGTGGGTGAGAGGGTGCAGTCAAAGTAGGAAATGAACAGTTGCGGGTATGTTACCAAACCGGATACAGCGGTGCCGTTCTGTCACTGCACTGGAATACTTCAATTTCTGGACAGCTCTGTGACGGACGCCGTGATTGAGGTGAGCAGCAGGAGGTGGTGGCTTTGCCATTGTATTTCGCGGGAAGAGCAAAACCAGCGTAGTATCGTAGATAGTATTGGTTTTTTGTCCGGCCGGAGATCTCTTACGCGTAATGTACAGATCGGGTGGAGTGATAACGGCCGAATGCCTGCCGTTAACCTACTATCAGGAAGGTCATATTCCTGAAGACAACCACTGAACGCCCGAAATCTACTGAGACCCTCAGCCCCGCTAGATGTTGACCAAACAGACAACGCCCCCTCAATATACAACGCTTCACAGCCTTGTATCAAACCCAGGCAGCGCGAGTCAGCGTAGATCAAGGTCAGACAACGCCCCCGCAATATGCAGTGCGTCGCAGCCTTGTACCAAGGCCAGATCGCATGCGTCAGCACTGGAGCAAGTTAGACAGTGTCCCTCCAATAACTGGCTTGGGACCGTTGTATTCTCGCACTCACGCTGTCGCACTCGCTTGTTCGGAATATAGGTGTTGTGTTCCCTTCTGTGAGTCTTTTCCTTCCCGGCATTAGGCACTCGAGCGGGTCAGCAGTCAGATACAACAGGTTGGCGAATCAGCAGACATAATACCTACCTTCCAATATCGAGAGAATGTACTTGAGTTTTAAAGGTGCGAAAAGTTTCCACTGCTAATGCACACGTTTTACTAGGCGATATCAGTGCTAAGACGTTAAAGCAAATCTCCAATGTCTATGAAAATGCACTGTTTAGATATTCTGATTTTGACCACAGCTGTCCCTAATCTTTGGACGAGTCTTGCGCCGGCGATGTGTTGTTCTTGTTATCCTAGGGGCCTGACGACGTCCACCCAAGAATCCTGAAGGAAACGTCGTTTACACTGGCCACTCATTTCCACCTGCTGTTTCGCCAGTCGCTTACGAACTCCACGTCCCTCTGTTTGGAAGGAAGCGATTGTCACGCCAATCTACGAAACTGGTGACCGACTATCGCCTGAGAGCTACAGGCCTATAAACCCCACTAGCGTGACGTGCAAGGTGATGGAACGCATTCTGAAGCCAGCCATTCTAGATCACCTTACTTCCAACAACTTGATTTCTCAAACTCAACACGGATTTCTCCCAAACCGTTCCTGCGTGACGAACATGCTCGTATTTACGGGCAGCTTAACCCAAGCCAAGGAAGAGGGACTCATATCGGATGCCATATTTTTCGACTTTTCAAAAGCATTTGATCGAGTCCCACACGTCCCTCTGCTCCACAAACTCGAGTCTTACGGGATTCAAGGGAAAATCCTACACGGGATCAAGGCATTTCTATCAGACAGATCATTTCGAGTGAAAGTAGGTTCGACCTACTCTTCTGCAGCGCCGGTCTCCATTGGAGTTCCCCAGGGCTTCGTTTTGGGGCCACTGGTGTTTCTGGTATACGTAAACGACCTTCCAGATGTTCTTGCCAGTCCATGTCTACTTTTTGCGGCTGACTTAAATTTTGGAGTTTCAATGCTAGTGCCCTCCAAATGGATGTAGACGCCGCAAAGCAGTGGTCACTGGACTGGCACCTTCATTTGAATGATGAAAAGTGTCCACATGTCATTTAGAGGAGACTCAGCGAACTCCTTTTCATGCATGGTGAGAAAGACCCAGAAGACATCATGAGGATAGATGCCAAAAATGATTTCGGTATCTGGATCTACTCAAACATGTCCTTCTCACCGCACCTTGAGAAATCGGCTCAGAAGGCATTCACTGTTCTACGGATGATTCGGCGTACCTTCTCTCGTATTACTCGCACGGACTTCCAAATACTCTATGGGGCCTATGTCAGACCGCTCCTTGAATATGCCAACCCGATTGTCTACTCAGGACGCACGAAAGACATAATCCCCATTGAGCGTGTCCAGTGAGCCGCTACGAAAATGGTTGCCGGTCTCAAGTCTATGGACTACGAAACGCGTCTCGTGGTGCTCGACCTCTTTCCCTTGGAGTATCGTCGCCTCCGAGGGGACTTGATTCATAACTACGCCCTGTTTGAACAAGGCTTGGCCAACAGGTTTTTCACCGTTGACCCAGCAAACACACGGCGGGGACATGGTAAGAAGATTTTTAATCTCAGAGCGCACACTTTCATCAGGCAAATTTTTTTCTGATTTCGGTTAGTAGTTGCGAGGTATAACCTTCCTGAGACGGTTGTCCACGCTCCCTCTAGAACTCAGTTCAAAACACTATTAGGCACTTATCTACGTGAGTCCTCGCGCTGGCAAACATACTGCCCTGCGCTGAGAACTTAAAAGCAGTGCTTCACGCTTTTTCACTTGTGCCTTTCAGGTGAACGACAGCCGCTGAACGACAAGAACAAAACCGACCCGGGAAACTTGAGCGAAAGCCTCGATCCTGTGTATCAATCCGTGAATCCGTGAATTACTCGCATCCACTTCACCTGGGAATCTAGGCACTGGTCCTTTACCCCTCGAAACCCACCTGAAACAATTGAAAAGCATCACCCCGTTACTTTGCAGCGAAGTACTGGTGGTGGACATCTCAACTGCAAAGGGCTGGTATTCGGTCGCGCTCTGCTTCGCTGGTGTCTGACGTCATTGTTTGAACACGCTAATTTTTGAAGGTCACAGGCGCATTTCGACCGCTTTCGGTTCCTAATGGCCACTTCTCCGCTCTTTCCGGTTGGACTGTTTTTGTCAATACTTCTTCCACATAGGAGTTCGGAAGACATCGTGAGCTGCTTAATGTTGTGCTGAATTCCGACCGAACTTCTTGAGTCTAGGACGACTAATCTGGATATACTTGCCGATTGTGATTTCGCCCTCAAATGATTTCATGGAGCATTCCGGCTTGGCTTGTTCACCTTCCTCATCAACCTGCAGTAAGTTGTTGTCCTCACAAGATTTGTTGCGTTTGGCAACTCTGACCCAACGGATTGCTCTGCTCTGCAATCGACTGACATCTTTTGGCACCTAACATGATGTGAGCCTTAGGAAGCTTGTTGCTTACTCCAGATTGCCGTTGGCTGAGATTGTGTGATTGAATCTCGCTTGTTTACTCACTACCATCTTAGGCCTCCCATACCAGAATTATTCAGTTCCCGCCGGGGTTGATAACATCGAGTTCGCCTGTAGAAGCTATGGTATCCCTGCTAAATTGCCTGGTAATTCTCAGAAAATAGTTTTCACATAAACAGTCCAAGGATATTCTTAACGGGGAAATCTAAACTAACCCCCAGGTATTTGCTATCCAAATACATTTCTTTCTGAGCTATTGGACTTCTTTCGAGTGAGAGCTCCAAAATAAGACCCAGTAACATAGTAAGAATAAATGTGGGAGGTGACTAGTGTGTGTTTGAGGCCGAATCTAATGAGCTCGTTAGATTCACACCCCTGCTGATACGTCGGTCAGTGTGGGAGCGTATGCTGAAGTTATGGTCAGGTTCTCTGAATGGCCTTGAAATGTGCCATGACGTCGGTGTCCATGGGGCAAGGTCGTGAATTCCCAGCTGGTTTCGAAGAAATACAACATGAATGTCCACTTAACCATTACTCGCTATGGTACACCCAATAATCCAACATCCAAGCCTGTGACCTTCAGCCTCCAGGAATCAGACATAGGTAGCTGTACCCCAGAAAAGCAATGCCGACCCAATATGCGAACAAGCCATGGATAGTGGTACTTTGGCCTCTAAAACCAACAGCCAACGTTGAACACTTCGGTTATTTCGTTGTAAATGCTCCACAAACTGCTCATTTGCATCTCTGATATGGAGCAGGTCATACCCCAGAGTCGCCGTAATGTGTTTCGTGATTGATGTGCTTTTGAGACATTCCGCAGATTGACGGAAGAATTTTATATAGGTGGCGTCAATATCCGACCGTTTATCGAGATCCCAAAGCTAAACTAATTTACCGCTCTTCTGGACTCTCCAAACTGCTCCTACTGGAACGAGATCACCCTCTCTGCACAGTACCGGGGGTTCTTGTGGCAGGGAGTTTCCCAGTCCGTTCAGCCCTGAATATAAGGCTGCAGTGGCGCTGCTTGAATTCTGGGGGAATGTTCCACCCGGTCCTCGACATACTTTAGTACGATAATTATCAGACGTCAAGAACTTAATGTCCCCGTTGACTGCTATGCCTGGTGGACATGGAAGTCTAAGGAAATGTAAGCGGTACGGAAAGTTAGGAGTACTCA
The DNA here is from genome assembly GCA_003604175.2 of Clonorchis sinensis. Classification (NCBI taxonomy): domain Eukaryota; kingdom Metazoa; phylum Platyhelminthes; class Trematoda; order Opisthorchiida; family Opisthorchiidae; genus Clonorchis; species Clonorchis sinensis. Next base: position 21,993,816 of record CM030373.1, on the reverse strand, counting down.
AAGATTATTTGAGTTGATCTGTGCGACCGTCCCCGGGAAACTTCAAGTGGGCGAACCATCAAGGATCAAACCGGTACGACCATCTGCGATAAAGAAGGGCCCCTCGACTGTTGCACCAAGCCCCTTAAATAACAATTCTCGTAGCCACCTACTACCACCCACTTGTACTCTCGAAATGCACTATAATTCTGGACGGTTAATCTGAGCTATCCTACGACCTGGGAGGTTCTTGACCGTTTCGAAATGCTACCGAGCTCTTGGTTGGGATTTTATCCAACCTGCACGCTTTATTGATGGGGATGAAGTTTCACTCATGTCTTTTCTCATTTATTTGCCTCCTTGTGAGGAAGGTAGATTGTCCTGGACAACCGGAGAGAATTGGCACTTGTGCCAATGTACAAAAGAACGGCCGTCCGCGGTAATCACAGAGGGATCAGCTTGACTCGTCGTAACGCGTCTCTTGGCATCACTTGTACTTTGTCACCTCATGCAACCCTCAAAGCGTTGACTCGAAAGCAGTAAACGGGATTCCGGGCTGGTAGTGTTTGCTTTGACCAAATCTCTGCACTGCATTCCTAGACACGTATTCCTGGATTTCCAGGGTATAGGTATGTTTTCCTCGACACGCTTTCCCACCAAGGAATGCTCCGGGCCTTTTGTGAACATAATTTGTTTGTATTTTCAGGCTTGCGGGCGTGTGAGAGTATAAGGAGAGTTCTCCAAAAGCTTTCGTACACGAACCGGTGTCCTACAAGGCTGCCCATTCCATTCCTAACGCGTTTCATGATCGACAAGGTAATGAGACGAATGCTAAAAGGTCTGCAAGCTCTGATGTTCAAATAGCTGCTGACGAAAGCCATGTGCATGCAGAATATGCAGGCCACAACTTAAAGGAACCGCAGGTGTTCTCGGATGGCTGATCAAAGTCATTCCGTCCCTTGGCAGGCGCTAGCCCCCAAAAGTTTGAGGTCATTCCTCTGGGTATCACTCGCTGAACACGCCACTTACGACCCAGGGAGTTATTCGTGGTCGAGGAGGGTTTTCTGCATCTTGGAAGTTGTTTAGGTTCTGATTGTAGTGCGACAGATGATGTCAATGCAAGAATCTCTATGACTTGACTCAATGGCTCAATGGATAGAGCGTGAGTTTACTTACCGGAAGGTCCGTGGTTCGAACCCGACCTCTGCCTCTCGACTTCCCCTGTCTAGGCTTGGGCAACCTGACAGTATCCCAGCCCTCTTGCTTCCTTCGGGCGGCATGGCAGCTAGGCACCGAAAGGGTGTCACAGCTGGATGATTATTATTTACTTGACTTTCGTTTATTAATTTGGAACACCCATAGCGTCAAAGCGACATATCCGTAAGTTTCAAGGAACGTGAGTCAGGCTACAGTACGGGCTGTTCTGCTGTGTGGTTGTGAGACGTAGTCCACGTGAGCAGTGGAACCGAGTCGCCTTCAGGACCTCGACAACCGTTATCTCAGAACGGCAACTCGTGTGCTGGGGAATCCAAGACGAGGCGAGTAGAATAGGAATTTCCGGTTATGCGACGGGGAAATCAATCGAAGAATGTGTCCAGCGCCAGAGGCTGTGGTGGTTTGGCCGTGTATTGCGCATGTCCGACGGGAGCACTGTTATTCTTATTCAATTCAGCGTGGCGGAAGTATAAATGTGGCCAACCTCTGTGGCGGAAGGGTATGCAAAAGAACGAAAAGTCCTGGATGCTGTTGGTGCAACTCGGCTTCCAGGATTTGGGCCGCGCAATCTTCACTGTGCTTGGTTGGCGACGCTGCCAGTTTATACCGGTCGAAGCTTCGCATTCCTTTCGATAGTGAGCATTCCTGTTTTCAGTTTCTATTCAGCTTTTCTGAACTAGTGTCTGGAAGCTTAAGCACCTTTTGATTATTGTGGTTGGCTAGAATTGAGTCTCTTCCACGTCTACTCTTTTCCTTTTCTGCACAATGAAATTTTCAAATGAACAATGTTTGTACGGCATCAAAGCATCACTCTTTTGGATCTTTAATGTTGACACCTCGGTAGATAGTTGCAATATGACCTGAAGAAGATAAAGTGGCTTATATTTAGCTTGGTTGCTCGAGCCTAGGTTGGAACAACCGATATTTCAGGTTCGGGATCGAACCACGAACCTTCCTTTCATGTCTCAGCCGCCGGGCTCCCTTGATCTGTCATTCCAAACAGCACTTATTCACGCACGAGCCTTCAACTGGACCGTACCCCGATAAATTCCCAACCGACATCAGCTGTAACATTGAGAAATTGAAACGGGAATACGAGGCGCAAGGATCACAAATTAATGTGAGAGGAAGTCGAGTTCCTTGATACAAGACCACAGCGTCGACTCCTGAAACGCGTCAACGTCATTCCCCTCCGAAATAAAGCGATTCTGACCTCTAATGGTGTAACAGCGTCTTTCGCACCCTTTATAAAGATTAGCTGCTTTCGGCGGGTCATCAGTGGTCCACCTTGAATGTGCTTACCAGACAGGTCGGCATCGATTAGATTTAGCACTTTCTCGGTGCCGTATGGCCGTTCGCCTCGTAGTGCCCTCTTTGTCCCCCTTTTGTGAGATTGGGACGGTCCAAACTTCGTCAGTCAATGGATTGGCAACGAAGCATGAAAGACATTACCAGTTGGTTGGTGCCCCTGACAGATATAACTGTCACACAGCGAAATGAGGTCCAGCATCAAAGCTATCGCCCTAACTGCACAGCTCTCCATACCAAGCTCATACCAAACAAGCAGAACCGTTTTACCTCAAGGAACCGATTGGGGCATCGCCTGCAACGCCTGGCCCTCATTCCTGTATTCTCTTTTTCCTCGTCGTCGCCGCTGGAACCAGTGCATTTCTGTGTACGATTTGTGTGCCAAAAAGCTGAGCTCAATTCAACTGAACCCCTTTGTCCTCCCTCGTATCGTTACACCTTATGGAACGGTTCCCCAACCAGTGTGACCTGCGGCATGATTGCAGTACTCAAACCAAACTACCACGTCAAGATGGCAGTTTTGGTCTGGATGGAAGGATTACGGGTATTCAGCAGAAGTGGATTTGTGGAATCAATACTTAACCTTTCAGGTAGTTGTTACCTAAAAATGGCCGTGAAACCCTGATTTCAGCTCGCTGCATGCTTTACGATAAGATTAAATGTACCTTACATCGTTGAGTAAGAAAGTGATGCAGCGTAGCAATACGTCCCACTAATTTTCGGATTCATTTTCGGGTTCATTCCAGTCATGCTGTCCTTGGAGTTTGTATGTATCCGTGACCGTTCAGCATAAATTGCACAAAAGTATCAGCCACCGGCTCTTCCTTACTGGGCCGATAAACAAACAGCACAACTGAAAGCGCGAAAAAGACTCCAAGGAGGAGTCGGTCGATTGGCATACGGAGCACGTGATCAAACCAGCTCAACCTATGGAGTGTAATCTTGAGCTGAACCATGAGGACTGATGCAGTTAATCAAGTAGGCATTCGTCCACGTCCTCAGCTGGCTCATCCGCGAGCCTGGGGTCCGGGTTTGGTCGGTCATGCCGCAGCACTGTACACCTTGCAGGTGTGAAGCGCAAACCAAACCATGAAGTATAATTATTTAGGTTATTTAATATGTTTCGCATTGTGATGATATCAGATCCAGGAGGAGGTTCTTCGTCTATATGGCAATCAGGCTGCAGCCGAACGAATCCGCGTTTTTACAAACGAGTTACCATTTTACTGGTAGTCCTTCCCCTTCGGCCAGTTGATCGAACTAAGTGATAGAGTGCACAGTTGTTTTCGGTGGCAAAGGGCTTCTCCTGAGCCCCCGTTGTCCAGAGCTCAGTCTTTCCTTAAAGGTGTTTGAGTACTTTATATGCGCCGTCGTACTCGCTGTCCGCTGGTATGGGGTACTAGCATCAACTGGGGCTAGCGATCTCTGATCGTGTTGAAGATTTCGGACAAACACCTCTGAGCGACACTGGCTTCATCGTTACCAGTACTGTTTTGGAGTAGTTAAAAGAATAATAAAGATAATCGTTCAGCTGTAACACCCTTTCGGCGCCCAACTGCCACGCCCCCCCTGAAGGAAGCACGAGGGCTGGAATACTGCCAGGTCACCCAAGCCTAGACAGGGGAAGTCGAGATGCAGAGATCGGCTTTGAACCTCTACCTTCCGGTCAGTCAATTCGCGCCCTAACCACTGAGCCATCTCGCCCCCTTTGGAGTAGTTGAGCTAGTTCAGATCTAGCTATGGTAGTCCTTCGAAGATAACGAATTGACATGCTTTTAGTGGACTGTGGGAAGAAGACCGAAGGAAAGCGAGTTGTCATGCGTGTTCGCACTACGGTTTGTTCGGAATCAACTTGTGTGTTCCACAAAGAGCGGCAGTCTTTAATTTCGGCTCTCCACTGGTGGTTGTTGGCCACGTGATCTAATTGGGTCGACGGTTGGTCTGCCTCCAGGTTATGATGCGAGCGTTTGTGCTGAACATTCATGCTGATCATGTTGATGATCAGCACGTAACTTGGGAAGTCCCTTTCTGTGGCATGTACGGCTAGCGTGGACTCCGAATCGATCACCTAATTGTGATTCCAAAAGGCTACGACTTATTTTGGCATTCTTGTCGCATGTGAGGGTGATCATGTTAGTGTTGCTTGCTTGACGAATGAACCCGAATAAATCTCGATAAAAAGTATTCTCAACGTCAGAACTGCAGTCCGACGAAGCACAGACGTACACTTTAAGCACGCCCTGGGTTTCGAAGACAAAGCGTACTTCAAGCTGAAGAAAATACGGCGTGTGGGTGGGGAGTACTTGCTTGCCAATTTGAAATAGAGTACTTTTTTATGGTCTCTACTGACGTATCAGTCGGACTTGTTAGTTACACCGAAATCGAGAAGACAAACGACCTTGAGAAAGTTGTACTGGGAAAACAACCGTCCAAATGAACCAGTGTAAAAAAAGAGCCAACAGTCCAACAGGATATTAATGAAAGGTCGGAATGTAGAAAACAAGTTTCAAGTCCACGAGGTAGATTGTTAGCAGAATAGACTTGTTCGTATGGAGACAGTTCTCCTAGCACTGAAAGTATGTAGGATCCTGTGGTCAAGGCGTTGTTTATTATTACTGGATAGAGCACATCAGCCATTCATTGAAAATCAAATGACCCAGCGAACTTTGCTTGTAGGGTGAGAGACATCGGTGAAGACAGTTCGGAAGTACAGCGACAAACATACTAGAAGTTAATTGTTTTGAGCGTAGAGCTTACATGATGTTTAGTCAGTTTGGCTTTACAAACGCGGGAGTATCCATTTCTTTCACGAACATGAAAAGCATCTACCCTAGTGGGGCACTGAGAACAGGGATATCTTTTGTAGTCGCAAAATAGTGTGTTTGACTCATCATCATCGACAGCATGACATCAGTGTTCAGCAGCGATGCTTCACTGCCGTACAACCATGATTTATTTGGTGCGATAAGAAAGGTGAGTGTACTCTGCATGTGTGGGAGGTTTGTCACTGCGCTTGGAGTGTGTGGTGGTCGTTTGTGTGTAACCGTCCCTTTTTTGGGGCGTGACTGGTCCGCATAAGCATTGCAGGAATACAGAACCGCCTCCTACATGACAGCAAGAACGGAAAACTGCATGCAGTTTCCCACTACTAGCTTCAGCACCTCCAACACAGTATTATATATATATATATGACGAAAATGTGAACTTTATTGGCAAAATTAAAAAAAAATGAAGGGTGGAACAGAAATTCACAGTTTGCGCCACTAGGTTCTGTTATGTCATTTCGGCATGCGTCACTAACTCTACGTTATCTTATGGAACCCATCCCATGGGGTGGTAGACACCAAAGGATGCCAGTCGAACGGCGGGCGCTGTCATTGTCTCGTCCAGTCATCTGGAAGTATATCTCGACTGCCCCTGTTTAGGGTTAGGCAACCTGGCCGTATCTCAGCTCTCGTGCTTCCTTTGGGTGGCATGGCAGCTAGGCACCGAAAGGGTACTATAGCTGGACGATTTTAAAAAAAATTATAGTGTATGTTGATGGTGGTAGGCAGCTTCCTCGTTGACCTCACGTAATACGATCGCGCGCACCTTTAAGTTTACTCTCGGCGCATGCCCACCGATTGCGATGATTTAAGGAAGCCGGAAAGAGATCCTCCCTATAACTGTAGAGCTAGGATGGTTGGTATCGAGAAACAGGAAATGCAACTAATATTGTGGTTTTCAACGCTGATACCCACGTGCTCATCTTCACAAAGAACAGAATGCACATAATTCGGTAATGCAACTCGAGAATTTTAAGCACCAGAAGGAAGTTGAACTAGAAATTGAAAATGACTCAGCATCAGAAGTATCTCTTGGTAGCGCACGCTCGCCATGTTTGACAGTTGTGATGTTTCCTACTCCTTTTCTGTACATTACAACATTAACTGACGCGAGTATCACCAACTGCCGACAGACATACCGCAGATTCGGGAAATGGCACATTCTGCCCTCATTATTATCACTTTATCCTGAGCAAGTCTCCAAAACTTTCGTTCATCGAAAACGGATTACTTCATTCCTCTCGGATAGTTCTGAATCAGGGTTTAACCGTCTTCCGTAAATATTGATGGTTGACCAGCCCAATTGTACCATTGTATGCTCGCACTTACTCTTCGTCTGCACACCTGCAGTTGTATAAAACGGTAAGCGCGGTCAGCACGACAGATCTTGCATGTAACCGGTTTTCGGGAAGCACAATGATTGTTCCCGAACACGTTGAAGCTATGGTACCAGTGGCAATAAGCTCGCTTTACAGTTACCATCATATCCAGTGTCCTTATTGAAGGTGGGGAGATGTGGAGTGTTGGATTAAGTGTCAGAGTCCCATGTTCCAGGCCAAACCACGCTTCTCTAGCCCGTTTGCTTTAGACTACTGGTAATGCCCCTGTTTGCTATCTGGAAGTTTGAAATCTGATTTATAACAGTAAAATAATTGTTCTGATATAGCACCCTTTCGACGCCTAGTTACCATGGCACCCGAAGGAAGAATGAAGATTGAGATACTGCTAGATTTCCAAAATCTAGACAAGAGTAGTCAAGATACCGGAGTTGGATTCAAACCGCTGACCTTCCAGTCAGTTAGTTCTCGCCTTAACCTCTGGATGTCTCGCGATTCTGAGTCAATCTGGCTTGATAAGAGGACACTGAATGGGAATTCTTGTCTTTACACGAATGTCTTCCTGCATCATGTGTGTGCGTCATGGGGACGAGATGGCTCAGTGGTTAGAGCGCGGATTTACTGACCGGAAAGTCCGTACCTCAAACTCGACCTCTGTTTCTCGACTTCCCCTGTCTAGGCTTGGGCAACCTGGCAGTATCCCAGCCCTCGTGCTTCCTTCGGGTGGCATGACAGCTAGGCATCGAAAGGATGTTACAGCTGGACGATTTTTATCATGTACTGGCAAGTTTCGAAAGTTTGGAGAGGTTCATCTGATGCAAACGTTGTGTTCATATGTATCCACATCGCCCTCGTTTGCGCGGTCTTGTCCTGATACAATTTGGTTAGTCCACATCAAAGAGAGCAAGCAGTTCACTCAAATTCCGTTCTCGTTGGAGCTCGGCAGTATTGCATATCCTAGGGGACTACAAATCGAGCGTGTCACCGCCACTCCACTGACTCACACTGGACGCACCTGAATTACCAAATCCAAACAGGCGATCTGTGACTGGTTTATTCGATATTCTTGTTCATGCAGCAGGTATATTTGTTACTATCCTTTGAAAATGGTGTAGTTTAAGTCCTTTGTGCGAGGAGGGTAGGCCGGTACTCCCTATCCTCTCGAAGGTTAATTCGGTCTCCTAGCTATTGTACATGGTCTGTTTGTAATGCCATAGGGCACACGGCAGTCCACTGCCCTGTCTAGCCAGCAGTAAGATAACAGTTTAACGTATTACCACTCTAGACTGAACTGTTGGCATCAGCAGATCACGCGGTCGGAGGGCTCTAACAACTCGTAGTTATCTCTGGTGATACCGCTCGCTATCTGGCACTATGCGCGAGAAGCGGGCAGTTTGAGCATCGGAAGGTTACTTCACGTCAATATTAAATATTATAGGTCCTTTGACTGTGGAATTAAACTCCTGGCCTTTCGTTGATGTTGTAGCACTTGAATGGAGAGTGGGAGGCTTACTAGGTCATTTTGTAATGTAAAAGGGAAAATCATAGCCTCCAGGCGATTTCAGTGGGATGCGTAATTTTCAATTCTTGGTGATTGCTGTTCATGATGCCACATTACGGTTTACACGGTCTCTCACTTTTTCGGTGTATGTATCAGTACGTGTGTGAAAACTCTGTAAGTGAACGAGATACGCATATTTGAAAATTGCACACAGACTATGCGTACTTTAACTGGCGTGTGGATAGTAGTTGGTAGACACTATAAGAATAAGGCATTTCATAATCAGACCTACGTTTTGGCTAGGTACTTATTAGGCGACATCAGTTCCGCATATTAAGAGAGTTTTTTTTAATTTGAGTCAGTTGATACTCGAACGGCAAAAACTTGCTACATTCTCGTTCCCCCTTTCATCCATAAGTCCTTGTCTTTTCTGCAACGTACAACCTTCCACTGGGATGTGGATCTGAAATTTACCCACAGTGGCTATAGTCGATTATCCAGCACGATCAATCGCGCTCCATCTTGCTTGTAAATTATCCTGGTCTACTTTGATTTATCCACACAGCCATCGCATTGGAACTCATCACCTCGTCAACTGTAGTACAGGATTCAAGTGTGACTAATCCTGTCGGCGATTCTTGCAAACATTCTGATTCTGGCCATTCAGATGTTTCTCATTCACATATTCCCACTTCAAGGCCTATTTCTCCAGTTCTCATTCGAAGCGATTCGCCATCTCTATATGTCTCCTGTTCTGTGCCTGATACGGATATAGACAAGTCTTCGTGTACACAGTCGCAACCTTCAACAGTATCGCATTCTCCACTTGTATCGGCACATACACCTCTAGGTGAGGCTACCAATTCTGTTCCACCTGGCGGCACTCCGTTTCCCTTTCTGTTGGTATCTGAACCACAAAACTTTAACTCACCGTCTACAGACTCCTCAGCATCGGTTCCTTCACTCCTGGAATCAAGATTAACGGAGGGCGCTTCAGATCTGTCACCTGATCCCACTACTTCAAACTCGTCCACCGTAGACGGCTCATCGGTGTCTTTGTCAAACGGCCTTTATTCCACGGCATCTTTGATCGCTTCTATTGTTGGCAGGACAAACTGGTCAAGTTCCGCGGTGACGACTGTTTCCTCTGTCGTCTTATCCTCAATACCTTCTAACCCTGTACCATCATTCACCCTCCGGTAAGCCTTGTTACGTTGCTTCTATGCTACTGCTAGTTCTCGAATTTCCATAACCTTATTTTGCGCTTTGATTAGGCTTAGCTGATGAGCCCTAAAATGGGCGAATCTGATAATGGGCTATTTTTTCACCTCTGAAACTATTGCCTTACCAGGGAACCGGAACTAGAATTGAAGCATGGGCTGCACTTTATTTAGACCAGGTGACAAACTCAGTCAAAAACTACCAAATATTCTGTCATTTGCAAAGTAAGGTTGTCAGTGGGAGACTGGACGAGATCTCAACTAATTCTCTCTTTTATAGAGATTCACACAGAATATTCTATTTGAAAAAGTTCTATAGACCCTAGTCGTCATTATCGACGCCACAACAGTGACTGAGACAGCTCAGTGATCACGATATGAGCTTACTGACCAGATTATCCTTGGTTTGAACCCAGTCTCTGCATCTCGATTGATCCTGTCTAGGCTTGGGCAACCTGGCAATATCCCACCCTTCGTGCTTCCTTTGGATGGTATGACAGCTGGGCACCGAGAGGGTGTTACAAATGAGCTATTATTTTTGTTAAATCAGTGACTAAAACTGACACCTCGCTGCTATCCAATGCGCCTATATTGGGTCCTGTACATCACGTCCAAAGAGTGAGCACCCAGGGAGGATCCAAAATGTTTCCGCGTGGTGGCCTTTCTGTGGAGTGTTACCGTAATAACTATTACGACAGCGAAGCATCAGCCGTAAACACTGATGTCATGCTGTCAATGATGATGTGTTAACTGGATTCTCACTCGTTCCGCCTTTATGGCGGCATCAGTTTGAAATTTCGGTAATCGGAAAAGTTACGGCTACTTGCTACTTGAAACTGTTTTGTGATTTGTTGGTTCGCTTCCAGATCACCATCAGTGCTCAGCATCCGTTTAAATTATCCGGCATTTGAGTCGCAACTGCTCTTCGGTGTTTTCTCTGATACCAATGAATATTCATCTTTGTTGGCTAACATTTTTACACTTCAATTTCAGCCTCGCCTCTGGTGGTTCCATTCAAGGTCACACTGCCGTCTCCGGAGATTGTTCACTACTAGTTGACACTCCCATGTTGAGTAGCCACTTGTCTCCTACCCCGCCACGTTCGTTAACTTTCGCTTACTGCTCGACTCCCAGTCCAAGCGTGACAACGTCTAACAGTTTGCTGATGTCTTCAACTGCGACAACTGTGCCACGCGTGTTAATCCATAAACAGACTGCCTTTGGTCATCTTGGTCAAGGGGCTCCCGGTGCCTCTGGTCTTTTGGATTCATATCCCCTCACCTTGATAACGACACCCACCAAATGCACCGCTATCGAGGTTGGCAGCACCCAAACCTCATCAACTTCCGAACACGCCATTTTTCAGCCTAGTTTAGCATCCCCAAAAGGTAAATCATATCTGATAAATGACTGTTTTACACCTTTAACCTTATTCATGCATTCATTGCTGTTCCACTCCCACCCACGAGTTTATTGTTTGCCAACTTGTAGCCTCTTTAGGTGGATTTTTGTCATTGGGATGGAGCACTGACGTTCCTGTTCTGAAAGCTGTTGTATTGCCTAAGGATGCCTCGGTCAAGTCCAAGCTGATTCTTTTTTGATGCCACTTTGCGCCTACGTTTACTAAATCTTGATGTAACTGATAATCTTTCTCTGACTCTCTCCAGCCAAACTTGTAAATTTGGCATCTCCTGTTTCCACGAATGTGCGGCTGTTGGCAACATCCGCTGCAGCGAAGTCCCACACAATAACTACATCAGCCGCATCGGGTGGTTCTCTGACGCCTCTTCAAATGACCCCGTCTCCTGTAAAAGCATCGGTCGGTATTCCCGGTGCCGTTTGGTCAGGATTGCCCAATCAGCCGTCATCGGTACATCCAACAGGTATTGTCGCACTCCAATCCTCGCAACCTTTGTTGGTTCAAACTTCACACGAAGTTTCCACAGCCACACAGTCTACGCTCACCTTGAATCCGGTCAATTCCTTGCGCACCTCGTCTGTTGGGCCGGCAATTAATGCTCATTTGTCCGGAACTGGTCCGGCGGTGTTGGCTTTTAGTCTGACTTCTACTGCATCTACTCCTGTTGCCACATCAGTCGCGGGAACCAATCTGTTCGCACACGCCAGTGCTATCAGACAGCAAGTCAACGCGTGTGCTCCTACTGCACCACTGATTATCCGAGTAAGTTCCAGAAGGACTTTTTGAGTTCTTTTTGAGTGCACTGTCCTTGACTGACGAGTTTGCACGTAGATCCGATATCCATTCGACCCTGCGCTTTCATACCGAGTGGTGTGAATGGTACTGAACTGGGATCAGTCCTTTCAAAACGTATTGTTTCGCTGTCCAAGAGGACACTTACTAAATTCTCATCCATATCAACGCTAATATTGGCGATCGTTTTTCATCGTTTCACATCTCGCTACCCAGTTCACTGATTGCTGTTTTTTCCTTCTCATAGGCAAACTGCACTTCCGTTGTTGCAATTCCTCCATCCGTGTCTTCGTCACAGTCTACAGTAACACCCATTACTCCGGCTTCCCTTTTAAAACCTATCAACCTATCGATTGCGCCGGGGAGCCAGGCATTCCTGACATCAGTTTCGGGAGCTTCTAGTACAGTTACCGTCACCAGTACTCCAGTCAACATCGCCCCTGCTAAATTGGCTACACTTCAGGTGTCGGCCGCCACCACCTCAGGCTCCACTTGTCGTGCACACCCACTCTCACCCATATCCTCGCCACGCCACGCCGCAGCTTCGATTTTCTCTCAGTCCAATCGCAAACGTGCGCGTAAACAACAACTTGCTTCGACATTTTCAACAGCAACGACGGTTACCAATTCAGCACCAGTCACCGTTTGTGCACCGACGGTTAATGTATCTGGTTCAACCACTGTCTCCAGCGTACCCATCACACAGCTCCCATCAACCACTAACCGTATTGGGTTCTGCAACAGTTCTGCAGTCCTAGCGGTGACGAAGCCACCTATTCAGCCTCATGTGAGTCATCCTCCTGCATCTGTTCTCCTTTCTCCACGACCTGGAAGCATAACTGGAACTGGAGATCCTGGCATCAAGGTTGGTTTGGTGTGTGGGAGTATGTATTCTTTAAGTAGGTTGAAGGTTGCTCTGTTTCGCTAGCGACTCTACTTTTTAACGTCTATTCCCTCTCAGAGCTTAAGACGAGTGGTAGATGATTTGATCCTACTCTTTGATTGCCCTGTCTATTGCCTATGGCAGGCAGTATATACTACTAGTGTATTGCTGGATATGATTACGACAATGGTCAAGTGTGGAAACATGGGTAGTCTGGTTGTTTCAACTTCTAGTTGCACATAGTTACTTCTAGTTTCATCACTTCTTGCCGAAGGGGTACAGGACGACTGAACGACTTACGTGAAGACCTGGCAGGTGCGATGCTGTGATTTCTGAAAACCGATCTACTCGAAGCACGGATGCCTGTTTACTGCAGCCATATTGCATTTTTGAGGTGAATCGGGGAGCAAATTGTGGTACTTTTGCTGAACATACTTTCATGTTCCGATAGTACCAGTCTAAGGATCGACTTTTATTCCCTACATTACTTCTGTTTGTAAATTCGATTATTGTTGATTAGTGCACTCGGCTCAATGTGATACTCTGTAGCTGCATTTCTACCCGTCGACATCCCGTCTCTGTGGTCCCCGGAGGCCTGGTCTAGGGACCAAACTAACGTTCCTTGTATATTTAATCAGCCTAAAATCAGTCTAAAAGTCTAAATATCTGCTAGTCAGTGCCATGATCGATCAACCTAACATCTGTGACACTGAAAGTTATGCGCTAATACCGGCTTCTTCCATTATCATTACGTTGACAGCATATGTTTTTCGGTCGTGATTTCTTCCCAGTCGTAGAGGCTTATCATGAAAATCTCCATTACGACCAGAAAGATTAGCGGAGAGACTCGAACTCGCGCTTCGAATTCCTCCGTCTTCGTCACCGCCTTGGTATTTCGATGATGGCTTCCTTGCATCCCTCATTGATCATTACAATGGGTCGTTTCTACCTAGTTCTTCTTGTGTCCAAAGGATCTAAGCCGCAATAACATTCCATTCCCCCTTTTATTTAGGTTGGCTGCCCAACAAACCAGTCTGCACTGAGTGCTATCAATGGGGTGACGCCAGTCGTCAATACTAACTCCACTGGCTTCGTCGGTATACGACTACTCTCAGTTCGTCCGAGCTCTCTTGGTGGTAATCCTCCATGTGCGCCTACCCCTGGTTCTGGCTTCCAACCCTTAACAACAACCACCTCTTTAACTGGAGGAGCCATCGCTCCGCAACTGCGATCGTCGAGTTCTAACACAACAGAACCGCATCCCCTGATGATAGTCACCCCTTCTCCTACTGTTTCTTCTGCCTCACAGATCCGCATATCAACGGCTCATACTTCCTCAGTGTCAGATCTACCACAAACTGTCTACGTGCTCACTACTACTTCTTATCAGGCAGTTTCAGCAACTTCCGAACCCATGGCCAGTTTTCCGCAGCGTCCCGTTCTTGGCACTCCCGGGCCTGGTGACACGCAGGTCACTACTACTTCAGCAATCCCATCTTCAGCCTCCTTCACTACAGCCTTGATGATGCCCGGCGGGCCGACAGGTGGGTTGTTGCAAGTCCGCTTCCGACCGCCTATTTCGGCCGCATCCACACCGACCTTTTCTCCCATTACCTTAGATCAGTCACAATCAGGTCGTCCCGCTAGTCACTCAATCCCAGCTTCCCTACACTTGATCACCGCTAGCACAACAGCCGGCTGCCCAACGTCAGATGTGATGTGTAAGGTGGGTTCAGATCATAGTCGTTTTAATAGTTATTATCAATTTCAATTCTATTTACCTGTGGTTGAGATATGTTTCATCAGTGTACGTTGACAGGTTTCCTGGGTTTGATTGATGTGTTTTCCAGTGGTATCTCACCGGCACTAATGTTATGTTATCTCGTTTGTCTTTTAAGCCTGGAACTCCAGTTGCTTCGACGGAGACAGCGCCGTCAAAAATCTCTTCCTATCGGTCATTGGTACCGTCGTCCACTGGCAACTCGCTGCTGCACCGGCATCTTCTTTCTCCTCAAAACCCCATTCATAACGATCCCGTAGTTGACCACGGTCGCGTTAACGGCGACACTGAGGATAGCGAAAACGTTTCAATATCATGTATGACAGAGTTTATTACGTCCGAGCGTCCAGTCCCAACGACAGATTTCCGTGGCCTGACTTGCTCCAAACAACCCAAGAATCAGAATGTAGAATTCCAATCACGGGATCGAAATGTGATTTCTGCCGACCGAACCATGGTCAATACATATAAAGCATCCGATCGCTTAGTACACGAAGTCGCAGCGGCAGAAGTTATCCACTGTGAAGATAGCGATGGAGATAACAGTGAATCCACTCTGAGCCACGTTGCAGGAAAGCGTGTGAAGGTAGATGAGAGTTTTCGGTCGGATAGACCTTCAGCACAAGTAGATTCGAAAACGGCGCTTGTTGCTGACAGCATCGATCCTGGGAGAGACGAACGCTTCCTGTTGACAATTGATCCTAATAATGGCCGTGAGTGGGTACTGACAGGTTTACCGGCCAGGCCAAGTCTCATACCGAGACTCAGTTCTTCAATCCGAAATGGTTTTCCATATCGCGCAAAGTCAACACATTTCTTAAGGTAAGTGGTTTTGATGTCGGTTGGCTTCTACTTAGCAGTTGTTCGAACGTTGGAAGCAAACTTGAATCTTTGGACCTATCAAGATGACATAGTTGTCGGAACCGGACGTACTAATATTCTTCAGTGGAATTTGAAGCACACAAACTGTCCGATATTCCATTGTTATGACACTCAATAGATACTTGGTTTTGGACAGTAGGGGAAGATTACACGGAACCTTCGAACAGCCCGCGAGAAACCATCCATTCCACAGTCACTGTTGGATATGAGTGCAAGGTGTGGGTCATAACGGATGGCTACATAGTTCAAACTACTAGTTCAGTGGGGTTTACCGTTCCTGCACTCTTATCAGCGATCACTCTACGATCTGCAGCTTTGTACCATTCCATTCAGTATCTGGCTAACTTCCGTATCACTTGAACTATGGACTATCTTCATTTGGAACAGCATTCCTAATAAGGTAAACTGAAGGGACCGGGGCTTCTGACAGCGGAATTTCACGGAACCTACGGGCGTCCGTTTGGCCGACTCTTCCTTTCGAACAGGACGGCGAAGTGATCCAACAATATGAAGAGTTTAAGCATATTATAGAAGGCGAATAAGATGATTCCTTGTGAGTGCTTTCAGCTCATTTTCAACGCTCTATTATTGCTCGAGCCTGACTGTTGTGCTTGCTGTACTCGGACTTTCACACGATCGAAATATCATCAGAGCTAATGTTAACCCTTTTTCCACTTCGTTTTCGTTTTGTGTCAGCTGTTCGGAAATTCGGTGTAAACCGGAGTCGAAGTACAACTCTGTCTGTGGTTTCCGTTTTTCACCAAAATCAAATCAACTGGAGGACAATAGTTCTCCGGTTTCTGTCACACGTCGTCGTAGACGAATTGCAGCTCGCCAGACGCCGACTGAACAGTCTGTAACTGATACGAAAGTCGAAGGGGATTCGGCACCCGCAGTCTCCCAACGCCGCCTGATGCATGATCTGACGTCTGTGTATCTGAAACAGATGGAATTACAGTTTGTTCACTTGCCTCTGACAACATCGTCTGTTCTCAGTCTAACTGGCTGGCGCATATTCAACTGTGCAAATAACTTGGATCTCTTGGTAAGTTCTCCTCCCCCCACACTCACACCAGCCACCTTCATTCGATTTTTCCTTGACTCTATTGCACTTTATTAAACTCTATTTGAAATATTGTTCAGGTCCATTCCGAACTCCACACAATGCAATCGGTGGAAACTTTGAGTTCTAAGTTGGAGAACATCCTTTCCTCTAGTCTCCCGGGAAGAGACATTGGTACACTCTCTCCGCTTGCTTCTTCCGCTCAGTCGGACCACTCCTCAAATCGCAGTGGAGCCACAGAAAATTGGCAGCAAAATTGTGATTCCGCAACTCCCAACTTATCTGTTTCCGCCTCAGCAAACAAAAACCTAGACGAACAAATTTCCAAGGCCGTTTGTCAAGCTTTGGAGTTGGCCAAAGTGAGTAACGCAGTAGTATTTTACTATTTCCATGTTTTTCCGGTGAAGTCATCAATCGATTGCGTGATAGTTGTGGATGGCTGCCATCGGTTGTCGGATTGCAACTAGTCGCTCGCTTTCGGCAACCGATTCCGGCATGCATCATCCAGTTCATAGCAATTTATCATATTTTTAAACTGCCCTCCAAAACAAACCACCTACTGTCACCATTTCATACCCTACAAAGAGCGATTACTTTGAACACCGATCCGAGCATGGTATTTTGGTACAGTGTTCAATAGTTGGACACCTGACTGTGCCCATTTATGGACATCCACATTCCCATAGTGTATGTCCTTTTTAGCTCGACTCACGGATGCAGTAGGTCAGTGCCTTTAAATGTCATCTTCACGTTGTTTATGTTCACTTAGATTGCGGTCAGTTCCCTTGAAAAACGTCTGCCTTCGAATGAAACGCGAGGGCTGATATACTGCCAGGTTGCTAAAAAGCTTTGGAGGCAGTAATAAAAGAGCCAGGATTGAGTTCATACCACGAACTTTCCAGCCTGAACTACCTCATTATATATTATTTTCTGATAAGCTCAGTGTCAGTCTGCCTGGTACATGCGGAAACTAGTTTGAGTATGCTAGCTTTTCACCTTACGATAGTGCTGAGGCCAATAGAACAGTGACTAACAATTTGTTTCTCTCGTCTGGACTCCTTTCTGTGGTATAGGATCTCGGTCGGTCAGCTTTTGTGACGCTAAGGTTTGCTGCTGGCGTTTCCCTTCCTGCAACTCGTTTGCTCCAGCTACCGCTGCCGCTGGAACCGCGTGACACCTCACTCCAAATTCATCATGAGTCCATAGACCCACTCAATCCACTGATCTAGGAGAAAATTGGTGTCAAAAACACGCGTCGTTTAACTTTACTAACAAGTATATCTGACTGTCTTGCTAGGTTCAGTCGTTTCTTCGTGAACTGCTAATGCCACTAGATATGCACACGGGCTTGACTCCAAGCGTGTTCTGGTGGCGTTAAATTAGGCAAGTCGATGGAACTCTTTCACACCTTTCAACGCTCGACATGGTGATAAATGCAATCATTCAAAATGCATATTTTAATAGCCCGCACTGTTAACAACCCAGAAACGGAAATTGATGAGGTTAGTTGGACTTCTAACTGCTTAGGTAATTTACTGATGACCACGCGTAACAGGAGTGGAAACCTGGCAAAGCATGGAGCATAGTTTCAATCATCACACGCTAAGATGTGTCAAATTTTGCTTTCTGATAGCGTGTGCTTTTACTGTCGTCACATACCATGTAGTTCACTACAGTTTCTCCTGCAAGCTTAAATGAAAAATCCCGTGCCGCAAAAATTGCCTCCTGTCTGCGGTTATTCCCTTTTCAAATATTTCTTTCTTGGAGAAATTACACTGTCACCAATGATGATCACTCTTCATCCCCCTTTCTTTTTCCAGGGTATATCCCAGCGTAAAAAGGTATTATTGAAATCGATTCAGCGAATACAGCTACTGACGAAAAACGTGGTGGAACACTTTCGGCCAGATGCATTACGTTTCGCCGAAGCCCTGAATGAATCCCAAAATACCCGTTCCTCTTCACCTTTCCCTATCCCAACACGACCTACTGCAACCAAGTCCGCTCCAAGCCCCTCACCCAATCGAGGCGTTGGTCTTCGGCGGTCTGTCAGGAATTGCTCTCCGTTAAACGTCAGGCGCGTTCGTGTTCGTGAGATTGGTGAGACCGTAGGGACGATGGTGTCGGACACTGCGGATCCTGAAACGGCAGCTTCATCACCTGGTATCAAAGCCTGTTCATCGGCAGCATCCAACAGTTCTTCAAAGACTTCGTTATGTAATGGAACTTCAGGTGGCCAGATTAGCCGGCGGTGATGCTGGCCGCTTCAAATTTTTTTTCTATATGGTATGTATCCTTGCCCGAAACCTGAGAGCATTTCCTGCACGTTTTATGTTCTAATTCCGTGTATGCCATGCTTAGTATGCAAAATCTTGATAGGTAAGTATTCAATTGGTAGAGGGTAGTTTGAGAATCTGCCTGAGCCTCATCTGAAGTTGCCCACTGATTTGTGATGAACTCATCTGATCACACTTGATCGCGTTTTAGCCTTTCTTACGAAAACTGTGATTTCTCTCAGAGCCATGTACACCGTCCCCTCTTCGGTGGTCGCTTTAGAGAGCCTTGTTTATCCTAGTCAGATTCGGGTTATGTCAAGCCTACTTGGGTAGACATGTCCCTGCTCGTGTAAAGTATGCTCGATTTTCCATACGTAAGCTGGTGCGCGCTCGTGGCCAATCTTAACCGATCGGGGAAAAGTCATCCTATTTTCTTCCGTCGATTTCTTTTTCAGCTCTTCAAACGACTGGATTCTATGCAATAACGACGATCCACCGCTTGTATTTGGGCTTTCCCAGAGTGCGATTCCACATCCGATCCGCAGATAATTCGTTCTGGATGCCGTGTACCATGAACCGGACCCAACTGGGTCCCAGAGACTACGTTTTTCATCACCGTCTTGTAAATGCTGCTTCCCTTTTCTATGTACATAGACAATCATCACTTCGGTTGCTGCATCGGGAGCGCACCGAACACCTAGACAGAGCTAGTATTTTTTGATCGGTGTACAGCTCTTGTTCCCGATCATCCACACCCCATCTCGTGCCTCAGTGCATGGTCACGTATTTCTCTGATAACTTCTATCAGACCGTCTCTATGTCTTGATGTTTTTCCACACACACACACACGCACTGTTACTTGATGTTTCTTATCCCTTTTCTTATCCTTCACCCCTACCCCTGCGCTCCTCCGTGCTCCTCCACTTTTGTGTAAATAGGTTCTTCCCGCTTATCCTGGGCGTGCGGGAATATATAACGATGAACTAATTTTGCTTTTATTTTAAAAAATAAATATATGCATATTATTATAACTTCTTCGCTAGACTTTCTTGTGTGCAACATTATTATCGTGTGGATGATAGGGACGGATAGGATATAGTGAAATTTTTATCGTTACATTTGCAACGTCAGCAGTGTGCTAGCCACAATAACTCGATAGTATCCAACTTGATCGCCACTTCCCGTTTTATGATCAACAAGTGTGCTTCACTATCACACGGCCGTGCAATATTTGGTTGCGGAAGCACTGGCGTGGAAAGAACACAACGACAAGAAGGTAGAGGCCTAGTGTTGATTTACATCATGAGCATTTAATCCAAGACACTCAGTTGAACTGTTCAAATGAAAGCTGACAACCCTTGCGCTGTTCACGTCTTTTCCCGGGGCAACTTGTGTCTAGAACGACAAGATGTGGGTAAAATTCAGTTACTGGATCGACTTAGCTCTTTTGTTATTTGTGTCTAATTCGAGGTCATCTCAATTCTTTGCCGCTTTGCAGCACACGGCGAATCTTTGGAGCTTGACTTTTGCGATCCCGTTTTAATCATACCGAAGTGATCAG
The DNA here is from genome assembly GCA_003604175.2 of Clonorchis sinensis. Taxonomy (NCBI): domain Eukaryota; kingdom Metazoa; phylum Platyhelminthes; class Trematoda; order Opisthorchiida; family Opisthorchiidae; genus Clonorchis; species Clonorchis sinensis. The sequence goes on along the minus strand of CM030373.1, from coordinate 21,973,774 downwards.
CTAGTGAGGCCGTACGTGGTTAATTCTCCCAGGTCATAACAAACTCCATAGTGCTTCTCCTCACAACAGATGTATCCACGAGCCGGCGCTGTATCACCATCAATCATCAGTAGTAGCACTAAAACCGATGCTAATTACCCGCGACGGGACTGATGTTAGTCTGTTTTCAGTGTTCAGTTGGCTCTAGGATGGGTTCGACGTTCTAACGGTGAACCTCCGAAGCTTTGTGCTTCGTGATGTGAGCCCATTGAGTTGGTTTAATTGTCATTGCTCTCACTGTTGTCACAAAAGTGTTTTCTGTCGGTGAATTATTCCTGTATTCCTCTGCACCTTTTAGTCTCGTTCCAAAAAATTTCAGACTTCAAGCGAAGAAGCAGATGGAGGGGAACTTCACCAGCTCAAGTCCACACTCTCTCAGCTGTCTTCCCAACTTGAGCTCAATCCGAATAGTTCAGATCATGAGGAGCTGCTTCAGCTTCGAGATGATTTGGTACAACTGATTCAACTCAAAGAAGAACAGTTGTTAGCTGATGAGAAGGCCGCCCTTTCAGCCTTAGTCCATGATCTTTTACAGTCATCCGTCATTGGTGACTCGACGGTTTCCCATGTAGAGACTTGCGAGCGACCTGCGTCTGCTGGGAGTGTAACTAGTGAGGAAGAAAATCAATGGATCGGACAGCGTTGTAGTGTTCCTGGTTGGACATCGAATGGCAGGTTTATTCGTCAGAATGCGGTGATATCTGGGTTGGTGAAAGAGGATGGGGGCTCTGATCAGCCTGCAACCTATGCTCGCGTGTTTTTCGCCCATCCAACCCGCCTGAGTGATGCACCGTGTCCCCAGTTTTTCGAACATGGCACATGCCACCGTGGTGTGCGATGTCGTGCGTCACACGGGAAGCTGGTATCCATTGAGGTGAGTTTGCACCTTTATCCTCCACATGAACTGGTCGAAATAGTCACACTCATGTACATATCTTTGTTGTCATAACTCTCACCAGCCTACGGTCGAGGTAATATATTGTCAACTGATATGCACTCGGCCAGTGCTTTTAGTCCTCTAGCGGTACCATGGACGCTTTTCAGGCTCCTAGCACTTCCTTTCCGTCTAACCCAAGGTGACACACAGAAAAACGGGGTTTAGAGATATATCGTTAACCATACTAGTCTACCTTTAACCACATCAGTCCGCTAAAGAACTTCGAACTAGACGTAATACACTACTCATAAGGTTGCTGAAAACTCTCCGAAAACCCACAACCGGTTTCGCCCTTCTCCAGACTCATCAGGTAGGCGCACTCCCCTAGATCCCATCAACCCTATGTTCTACGTAAATCCAAATTACACTAAATTTGACTTATATACTCATCTGCACACCATTTCGCTTCTGACGGGTGATTCACCCAGAACCCAACTGAATCCCTCGTTTATGATGTCCAGCATATTATTTGTGCGCTTTTATAGCAGGTTGCTTTCCCCTCATCGCAGTAGTTTCTATGGGTTTCGTTTATCTTATTACAGTTGACAATTTTCGCGGTAACGATACCACTGCATCTTGATGTACGCATACCGAAAATGTCATGTTGAATTCGTCACTAAGTTACTGGACCTCATCGTGGTGCGACAGTGCGTACCTTAGTACCCCATTGGACTATACTGGATGATTCCCACTCAACATCCACTGAGTCTCCTGCCGGGTTGGTCAGCGGATGTAGGTCCCGCAAACAATCACGGCTCTGTAGGTTAGGGGCTGGAACTAGCATGACAATTTGTTCCTTAAAATACTCCGACCACCGGCTAGGCTTTTGGGCCCAAGGCTTTGGCTGAGCTCTTCAATCGTCCTCTTGTCTTGCTTTGGGTGCGCTGGCAGTATGTCACCCAACGTACGGCGATAGAGACAAGTCATCATTAGCAGCTGTAAGAACCGCGTACAGTGGGGTTGTAGTTGCCACACTTTCGTTCACCGATGATTTGGGGCGGTGGGGTAGGTAGCTGCGCATTGGAGGCGGGAGCTGATAAATTGGTGCGTAAATGCAGGACTGTCAATGGACTGTTAAGTGGGGGAATTGAGAAGGGAACTATTCACTGAAGGCAGTAGCTTGGATACACGAGCGCCATTGAGCACGCGACCGGGCCATGTCTGACAATGTCTCTAGCCATTGATGTGGCTCGCCGTCGCGAGGTGACATTGGCTGGGTCATCTTATTCGCTGCATACATCAGAGCGGACAAGCAGAAACATGCGACTGCTGACCCCTTCATTCTCCATTGTCATCCCTAAGCTCCCGATCTATTCCACTTGACAATCATTCCTCTGTAGATCCCAGCTGTAGGCACATCAATCAGGAAATTGACACTTTGGACAACATCGCATGCTCACATCCGCCGCTCCACTTCATCTACTCACGCCTAGTTGTTCTGTTTGTAGTGAATCCTCTAACGAAAAGAAAATTCGGCCGGCAAGCTGCTCTTGTGTTTATTCCAGATACTTTGTCGGTTGATGCCTGTTAAATCTCTAAAACTCGAATACACGATTCAATTACAGTTGTTGAGATCACGGCTCCCTTTCTTTAGGGGCCACAGACTACAAACCTCAAGTGATTCTGAAGCTATCCCAACGGGTTGAATCAGTATTTGCATAGCCTTTAGTTCGTGAACTGAGGCTCGACTGGATACCGGTAAACAGACGAGTCTGAGCTGTCCGGTTTTTACATCGACAAAGACTCCCAGTGTTCGTATCGTTCAGCTGTATCACCCTTTCTGTGCCTAACTGCCTTGCCACCAGAGGAAGCACGAGGACTAGGATACTGCCAGGCTGCCCAAGTCTAGACAGGGGAAGTCGAGATGCACAGGTCGAGGTCGGACCACGGACCTTCCGGTCAGTAAATTCGCGTTCTAACCACTGCGCCATCTCGCTCCCAGTGTTCGTATCCACACCAACGAACTGTACCTCTGATTCGTTGAAAGGTGCCTATCGAGAGCGGACCATGCTCATGCCAACCACGAAAAACTCGAATAAAGTCATAATAGCAGGAGATTTCATTACATTGCCTTTGTTCGTCAGAGGCACTCCCTGCTGATTTGTTTTATCTGCACGCAAAACCCAGTGATAATGGTGAACATCTTTTGATCAGCCGATGGGTTTAGACGCAAGCGTCGGAGTCAGATAGACTACATCACCATCAGCTAGCGATAGCGTGGCTCGGTCCTTGATTGCCGATCGCTTTTGAATACACTGCTTGATTCAAGTCGCATTGTTGTTCGATTCAGATTTTCATTAGGATTTTCTGACAACCCCTGGGAACGAGCTCCTTATTTTGCAGTAGAAAAGCTGCGTGAGTCACACTTGAGGAACATACCAAAGCCTGCTATGTAAGTTACTACAAGTGGCCTCTTCGACGGACATTGGCCGAATCTGGGATGAGATTATCATATTTATACATGGCATCGGGAACTCTTTTAGTGTTTCCGAGTGTGTACACGGAAGCCATTGGATCTCAGAACGGTTATCATCACTTATCGATGTGAGGCGATCTGTCCCTTTTTGTTCGCAGCACAATTCACCGAAACCATCCAATAGACGACAGCTCAAACGTCGCCTGTGTGTGGACGTGCTTGCGGTCACCAGTTCGACGTCAGTAAGCCGAGAGGGGTCGTCGGAAAGGTTCGAATCTGGGATAGTGGAGAAAAAGAGGAAATTATGAGGTCCGCAGAGGAGGCGCGACGTGCGGAAATGTGGGTAGGTTTGTTAGTGATCATGATGATACTGACGATCACCGATTTTAGCGAAACCAACGCTAATCGTTTGTCTGCAGTCGTTTGGAATCGGAGGAGCGACAAAGTACTGGGGCGATAAGATATGAGCTGATGAACCGTAGCGTCAGCAGGTATTTGAATGTTGGAAGCAAAGCAAACCACAGCAAGTTTGTTGTCCGTGTGTAAGAAACATAGGGCGGAAGGAAGAACAAAGCCTTGATACTGCGAGCGGTGGAGCACAACAAATTAGTCCACCGCTCAAGGAGCTTCCAATCCAACTGATCACTCTCAGGTAAACCCCAAGCATAGGTGGAATCAGCCCGCCATATCCGCTCACGAGCTTTGGGGAACATCACTTGCACTTCACCGAAATTATCCAACGCGGAACATGGCAAGCGACACATGCCCCTGGGAGACTTCTCGCTAGGCGTTCTCACTGGAACTCTACTAATGATAGCTTCTTAGGTTCTTCGATGAATCACCAGCAGTCGTTTAGCCCGGAGGGATTTTGGGACAATGAATCTGATTGGAAATGCGCTCGCGAACAAAAAGAACATATACTAGCTTCCAGCAAGATGGGATAAATACCCGTAATTAGAGACAGATTGAGAAGGTTAAACATGTTGTCTGCTAGTTCGGGTGGTTATTTCCGAAAAAGAGAGATATGTGGACAATGAGGTTATCAATTATTTAGTGAAAGAAGAATGATGGTTGTACGGTAGCGATGCATCAGTGTTCATGCTGTCGATGATGGTGATGATGACGATAATAATGAGGATGGTGATGACAAATGGCGGGTACCACTTGTGTGGCGGACACAGGAGAGTGAGGAAGTATTGTCGTGCTGATCAAGGTAGCCCAGTATGGTTACAATTTTTGTCCTCAGGATAAAATTTTATGACCTCTTGAGTTTGGGAAATCTTGGAGGAGTGGTAGTATCGAAGGACTGTGAAAATTGGTCAGGCTGCAGAAGCGATGCCTCCGCTGATGTTTCATCATCCTTGTGACGGATAATACATCTCTATCTACTTCAAATTTCCCTTGGTTCCCAAGGTCAAAGTTTTTTCCCCGGAAGCAGAGAAAACAAGCGGACACCCGGCAACGACATCGATTAGTAAACTGATAGATTCCTATGTCAGGTGCACTTCTAAATGGTTAAATAGAGCGTCAAATCGGATAGAACTTTCCATACATCCATCGAGTGAATCTGACTGTCAGTCGGGAGGTTGACACTCTAGATCCCGCAAAACCTTGGTACTTTGAATACGTAATTAGGGCGAATGTAAAGAGAAAAAAGGTTGAGTTCACGTGCGGTTCTTTGAAGCGACAGCGGATAGATGAACATGATTAAACCAGTCGGGAATTTTCACTTTATTCTGAACTTTAGTAGACCGGAAGTCATGTATGGAAAACAAGTGGTGGTGCGAACGCGTTGCCTCACGATCGGCATGACCGTTGGCGATTGAGGTAGCCAGTCGTTTGGAGTTATGAACGTTCAAGTAGCATCGGATTAGGTAATGCCTTCACAGATGACAAAACTAAGTCATTGCCCTTGCGCGGCTGATAAAGCAGCAACTATAGGTGTTACTTTGGGAGCAAAGACAAATACAACTGCGAAAACTTCAAGTCAGCCGAGGACAAACGTTTGACGAATAAAGTGTGTTTGTAAGCGCAAACTTTCCTTCAAAACAGTGACAATGGGGTGGAGGACTCGTTCGGGAAATAGGGACAGGTTAACGGAGATGATGTCAAACTGTAAGCTAACATTCTTGATTAGACCTTGTGCGTTGCATAACGATATCGATAGCTGAGAGCGATTACTCATAGTATATCGTGTTATCTTTGTCGTTTGTTGTGTTAGCCTGCTGCCCAACCCAGATGTTTGGAGTGGCGAACCACAGCACTCATATAAGTTGGGCGGTGGTACTTTTCTCGACAGCCTGAGGGGAACATCAGATCAGCGTTACTGAAGTATCCCAAGTGGTTTTCGGAGGAAGGAGATTCACTCTGGAGGAGCCAGTCACATTGCTCAGGCTTTGTTTATTTCTTACGCCAGAACCGTCTGCCTTACAGAGTTCTTTCCGCCCGGCCCTATGGAGGGTGGAAATGGCCGCACATCAGTTGGTCCATATCATATAAATAAGGTACGGTTATTTTGGCTTGTCAATTCATTAGCCATGGCTACCTCTGCTTCCCCATATGGTGACCATCTGTCGGGTTACAGCAATTGCTAGATACACTGTCGAACGGCCTAATCAGACTCATTAGAATGGTCCTGCAAGAGGAACTAATGGCCAGAACTTTCGAGACCGTCTCCTCCCCGTGGTCGGCGAGCGAAAGTGCCGGATGGAGCCAAAGTTCCATAAACAAATAACTTAAGAAATAATTTCATTGCAGTCAATATTCCTTACTTGCAGTTGCTGTCATAGTCTTGGAAGCCCATTGGCATCCTCGGGACCTGCTGGCTTCCAGACCTAAAGCTGTCACCTTGTCGTGGTGCTCTGGCTTCTGTGCTACAATGATCCTGCGGGCTATTCTGGCTGGAACTCAGCTCCTTAAGGTTCAAACATGCCAGGAAGGCCAACGTGGAGAACAGCGAGTCCCCGTACTGCGAGTAATCGTAACTCGAGGCGGTCTGGTGGTAAAGTCCTACTGTCCTCTGCGATAAGAGTGTGAAGACGGTAAGGCGTTTCCTCCAGACGACCAACATGTCCATATTTATGGAAGTAGCAATGCTGCCTTCCCCCGAGGAAGGACGGGTTAGGAAAGGTCGGCCCTAAAAACCGCACACTCCGATCGCCCAACGGTTGACCGTCATCGCCGGTAAATTATTCAATACGGTTCAAATACTTTTAAAACCAGAGTCCGGTGCTGCTCAAAAGCCACCTGCTTTGGGCAGTTGCATAAGGAGTTAGTCAGTGATGTCTCGCTCTCTACGCCCTCGGGTCAGGCCTGCAGCCAAGTGGGTTAGGTAATTGAGTCATTGGCTCCTGGAAGGGTTCCCCAAGAAAACCCCAACAACTGCTGTCTTGCGATCAAGAATCCCGATTCAGAGACTAGGGGCTAGACCCCCGAACAAAACCCTACATCCCCCCACTGCCTTGTGGATCAGTTTTGAGTCAAACGGGCACCTCAACTAACCCCCCTTCTTCGACCCGGGCAACCTGGAAGTATCTTCGCTCACCGGCCTTCTCCCACACTTCCTCCCCACCCATCGTACAATGCAGTGCAATCAACCCATATGCCACTCCCATAGCCACTATTCCGTGTCTAAATGGCCGGAGGTAAGCCGCCCCTAATAACCGAACAGCACGTCAATTCGACGGATGTTTCACGTGCGGGCAAGGGACCAAACAAAGGCATGACCTGATTGGTCAGAATGCCAGTCAATCTGGATCGAACGTCTTTAACTAGACGCTTCTCGCCCCCTCACTGAGATCCTTCACGAAATTGTGGATTTCGAAGGTCCAGGAAGTGTAGAAGGCTTTCGCTGCAGGCAACTTTCATGCCCGGTTTTAACTGATTCGATCAACCGGTCAAAAGAAAGCAGGTATCAGTGAAACAATGTGAAAAAGACGGAACGGCAGTTCACTCCCTCAATCGTCGTCTTTATCAGTGGACTGGGCACTTCCAAGAACACTTTGTCTGGTCTCCAACACAACCGCTGGGTGGGCCTGAATGGAACATCGACACCAACCCACCATCAGCAACCGAAATCTAGCATGAGATACCAATCCAGAATAGCGATAAGACACCTGCACCGGATGGTCTGCATTTCGCACTCTTCAAAGAAAGTAAGGAGGTCCTGCTGGACATACTGCGGAAGATTTGGTACGAAAACAATACCAGCCGAATGGAGCTCCTCGACAGTCCTCCCAGTCTTCAAAAAGAGCACAAAAACGTCATGTGAAAACCATCATGTTATCAGCCTAGTATCCTCCGCATCTCTGGCAGGTTGATCGGGAGAGACAGATTCATGAGTACTAAGCTGCGTTTCGCCCTGGCCGAGGATGCATCGATCATATCTTTACCTTGAGACAAATTCTTGAACAACGCTACGCCTTCAGACGCCCCACGTCGATTTTCTTGATCTGAAACCTGCTTTTGATTCTGTCTGTCGTCAGAAAATTTGGCAATGTCTGGCGATCGAAGATCTCCCTTCCAAATTTGTATGCCTTATGACGTCACTGTATGCGAAATCCCATGGGCGCGTCCGTGTACACAGCAAGTTTTCGCCTGAGTTCACCACGTCCACTGGTGTAAAATAAGGCTGCCTTCTCTCATCTTTCCTCTTCACGTTTGTTATTGGTGGGCTGCTTGAAATTTCTCTGCCTGCCTCTGAAATATCGGGAGCCGAAATGCTCCCGGAACGTTCGTTCATAGACTTTGGGTATGCAGACGATATTGCTCTCCTTGGTTCAGATACTTGAAAAATGCAAACCACTTTGGGTAACCTAAATAACTGCCGCACAGTTTCACACCTGCAAAGTGTAAGGTGCTGCTACTGGACTGGGTGGGGACGAACCCAAACCTTATGCTTGCAGATGAACCACTAGACGTGGTGGGTAAATTTGTTTATCCGAGCAGTCCTATGAATTCCCGTGGACTGGCTGGAGATGAGACTACTTCTCGAATCGGGAAGGCCAGGGCAGGTGTCAAGCTCCGACACCTATGGCGCCGACTTGACGTCAGTTTGTCTGTCATGGGAAGAGTTTACACAGTGGCGTTGCTATCCATACTGCATTATGGATCAGAGACGTGACCTCTACGCGCAGGGGACATACGGAGGATGTTAGTGTTTAACCATCGTTGTCGCCGAAACACTGGTTGGTTCTGGTGGGAACATCGGATTAGTAATGCCAAGGTACGCTAGTTGGTCCTAGATAAAAGGAACTCTCCCGCGATAGATGAATTACTCACGCTTCATAGGTTACGCTGGTTAGGACATGTACCTCGCATGCCAGAAGACCGTCTGCCTCGCAGAGCTGTTTTTGCCCATCCGTGTGCTGAGTGGAGGCAACCGAGAGGCGGTCAGTGTATGACCTGGCAACAAAGTATGAAAACATTAACCAGTACACTCAGTGGGGTCGACAGTTGCCACCTCTCTTAATGGGGACCCCGGGACTCAACTCATCAATGGTTAGTGACGTTGGCAGAAACGATCTAATCGCGCAGTCAGTGGCGCTCGTGCATCAAAGCTATCGCCTTCAATCCGTAGCCACCCACTTGAGAAACTAACCAAACATGCCACAGCCTCCATGGCTTGGCCGTATCTCCCGCACTCTCCCACTTTTCGGCGATCGAAACTGTTGCAGCTGGAACCAGTGTGCCTATCGCACACGATTTGTAGCGGACAAATTGAAAATTGATTGATTGACCCGTTGGCTTTAGTTGGAACTAGCTTGACCTCCCACCTGCAGTGGTGTGTTTCGTGTGATAGCAGTTGGCATCCTGGTTACCATGACAACGGCCCACCTGATTGTAGCTGTAACGCAGTCTAGTGTCTGCGATGTTCCAGCACTCATGGTACCCAGGTTAGTCTAGAACTGTGTTTCTGTTGAACGTTACCAGGATCTCTTAGTCGCCTCCCAAATGAAAACCAAGCGGAGGTATATGATGAACCCAACAACGAAGGATCTGGAGACTGTCACTTCAGTTTTTCTGTCGCTCAGTTGGTCATAGGTGGGTACTTACACGCAGCGTTTATTCGTTGCCTGTCCGGTGCCACCTAGCATGAGAGTTCTCAGGAAGGCTTCCTTGTAGTGTCGTTCTATGACTGTTGAAAGTAGGCTGGTGGCCTAGCTGTCAAACAGGCAAGTGATTTTTAGCCATGTTAAACCGTTACTTGAACAGATTCGTCGCTGAACGGATTCGTCCAGAATGTTGCTAGAATATGGCAACATTAAGGCTTGCGACTGGTTCTACATTATATATCATTTGCGATACATGAGATAAGGGGTGGTTACAAGTGTTTTAAACGGTACCATCCGGTTCAATGGGTCGGTGCCAATGCAATGTGAATATGCGAAGCCTGAAGCCAGGGGACGTTTGCCGCTATCGCAACGTCACATACATCTCGCGTAAAGCGTAGAAGAACCATACCGAGGAAAAGACGAATGGCATTGCGGTCCTTAGGGCATTGTTGATCAGGGGCAACGTTAGAGTCAGGGGAAGCTCAAAAAGACAGTCAAACGGCGAAAGGTCGCATGCATGGTAGTTTCTGACTTATCTACTTGTCGGCCTCTTTTAGTTTGTCGCTGGTAACTATAGCTCTGGTTCTTGCTTGCACTCCACTTTCAAGGAACTCGGTCCATGGCACGAACCGGATGTTACAAAATTCTCTCGTGAAGGCCAACTTTGCCTGGTAAAAAACAACCACAGTCCGTATGGCCTGTGGCGTCACGCACGTCTTCTCCACGCAGACCTCGACTCTCAATCTTGCGTTGTTGAATGGGGCCACACGTTCGCACAAGGTTTACAAAGTTCGGCTAAGCGAAAAAGTTACACTGAACTTGAGCAGTCCGTCGCCAATGTGTCCTTGGACGCAGTTCACCTTCTCAGTGAAGACGAGGACAGCGACCAAGATGATGTGGCTGAACACGAAAATGTCAGCTCCAGTTCAAGCGATTCCGATACATCTGATGGGAATGAACCGGCAAATTGGCTTCGCAATAACCAATCGATTTCGACCTCCGCTGACAAAACTCACAGAGTAAGTTCTGTTCTCCCTCCTAAAGGGCGTAAAAATTGGTTCCATAAATTCGTCCTCCATTACTTTAATCTACGCTTATGATATGTTTTTGGTCGGCTAGACGTGCACTCAGTTTCTTGAGGAACCGATGTGCCTTGGCTTTTTTAGGAGGCAATTTCCGCTTTCTTTTTATGCAGCTGTTTCCTTTTCCTCTTTTGTGACACGACTTACGTCCTCATCCTCTGTCCTCTTCGTTGACAGAAGTTTTCGGTTATTTTTATGAGCTATGGCGTTTTGAATAGTTTTTCGATGTACCTTCAAAAGAGCCACAGTAGCCTGAATGGCTTCTGAATGAGGAAGCTTTTCTACATTATATGTCTTCTGGGCGACCGTCAAACGCTTCTTCGTCGGATGCAGTCATCTCCTCCTACTAATAAAAATCTAAACACTGAGCACTAAACTGATCGGCTACCTGGGCTGCAGTGGATTTTATTTGATTCACTTACAACCACCCCTCACCCAACTGTCGCAGAAAAAACCTGTTTGTTGTCTTCGCCCCCCTTATTCACGCGAACAACATCTGCTGAGCATGTCTAAGCTGATGTAAGCATCATTTGCAGCAAACAAAAAATTCACTCAGGTCCGTAAATGAACATGACTGTCTTGTAGACTGGGCCGTATAACCTCCTACCCTCCAACCTGTACTCTCGTTACATCATCATCGTCACTACACTCAAAGTCCAGGGAATTGTTCCGGTGTTCAATAATAGGGTCCACCTTGATCCACCTTGAGCGCGTGTCTGAATCCCCGACTGATTAAGTTCTCCAACTAAATTGCACTGGTCCATCGATCCCTCACAGTTTCGTTCACCTCAGCATGAACAACAAAACAGGTAGCATTGGTGATTCGGACGTGACGGCACAGAGTGTGGTTGGTTTTTTATGGACTACTACTACTTTCAGACTTTCTCAAAATGACTGTGTTATGTACTGCAAACAGTGGTGCAACCTCTGTCGGTCCTTGGCTTTCTGTTTCGCCCACTGTGATGTATCAAAAGGCACGGTAGCTTGAGACAGTCCTTTATGGAGACAAATGTTGCTTATTACAACTGTGTTTATAAGGTTATCACCGAATGTCCCACAAGGTCACGCTAGAAACTTCGTGGGGATATGAGAAGCGCCGAGTTATGAGTGCTCGATCCTGATTGGCTGACCATCTGACCATTCATGGCATGTCTTCGTTTGGTCCGTAGCCCACATGTGCGACATCTGTCCATTCGACGTGATCTCCGGTTATTAAGAGCGGCTGGCCTCCGGACAGTTCGGTTGTCCTTTCATTTTGATGCTTTTGAAAGTGGTTAGAATGAGATGGAGACATCGGTTATTAGTGGAGCAAAGTTTGGAACCGATCGAGATCTTGTTCCAAAAGATCTGATTAACACTGAAAAACAAAACGAAGCTTCAATAAAGACAGGATAAAAGGTCCCACTCGAAGCACTCAACGTCACTTTCATGAACGCAGCCTATCAGCAGTGATGAAATCTCTTGGGCTCAAGAGCTTGAGCAAACCGGCGCTCCACCATTATATAAAACAAGATATTGAACGTGTTTTCAGGCAAAGAGAACAAGACAAGGAGTACATAACATTGACATCGTGCATTCGTCAAACTCTTACTGACTCTTACTTCTCAGTCAATCTAGTTATTCATTCACTTGTTCTGAGAAAGACTTGGTCAAAAAAACAAACGTTCCGCACAATCAAGTCAGTGTTGACCAGATTTTTTGGAACGACATCTCCACTAATAACCAAAGTCCCCATTTCATTCTAACCACTGGCAAAAGCATCAAAATGAGAGGACAACCGAATTGTCCGGAGGTCAGCCACTCTTAATAACCGAAGATCACGTCTGATGTACCTTGTTTTCGTTATTGGGTGTAATTCTTCGTTCTATTCTGTGTTGTGTTGTTCCAGAAGGCCTGGTTCTATTGTCCTGGTGTAGGCTTCTGTATGTTCATTGGCTATTCCGTCCTATTTCTAAATGCAGTTTTGTGTGTCTGTGATCATGAGTCTCACTGTCGGTCCGCCATCTTGTCTAGCTAGTGTCCGACCTTGTGGATAATCTGTTGGTAGTCGATATTTTCGCGGCACCCATGAAAGAAGTACAACTGTTGTCGTGTGCAGGCTTGTCGGCAAACGAAGATCCCCCATCAACGGGCTATTTTGAGCGTACGATGTCCGGAGTTGTCAGGGATATCTTGAATCTATCGTACACATCCGTTTGTTTGAAATATGCACCTGACTTACCAGTCAGACCCAGTAACTACCACTATAAAGGGGAAAGCAGGAATGCAATCAATCTATCAAACTCCAGGAAATCAGAGAGCGTAAAACAACTTGAGGATGGACCAACAAAAACTAGGAGATACGGCTGCCAAAAATACCACGTTTCTAGGCAGTCAGTCAAATCAAGGGAAGCTAAAACACAGTGTAGCACAAGTAACAAACACACCAATAAACCCTCGAGAAAACTGCATCTCAATTAGCCGGTCACGTTAAGAGATAACAGATACCCTTCAATAGCACGTAGTTTAGGAGGAAATATCCGTCCTACAGTGCATGATGCCTCAGTGATTGCCTCTCGTTTGGTGACAGAACTTGTGCAAGCCGACTGCCAAGCACGGCAAATGGATCGAACACCTCCCGATATACAATGTTGTTTCGCTGCATTGAACATCCAAAAATTTGGTCGCGTCATGTTACTTTTAAGTAGCTTCGGTCACTGTCCTCTTCCTGTCCTCATTGAAAGTGAGTTTCGCGACCATTGCTTCTGCGGGAGTATACAGTCATATGAACAAAATGACCAGTCGGATAACTGGAGAGTCTTGGCCGATCAATACGTTCTTCACAGTCTGGTCTTGATATGTCGCTGAGTGGGCTGGAAACCACCCAGTGCTGTTTGGACCGGCTCGGAGCTTGTAAGGACAGGCTCAGTTTTTTTAATTCTTTTTGTTTCTGACTAGTAACCTGGTTCGTTCGGTCTGGCATTGCCGATGAGCCATCCGAGTCACCACAAGCGAATACGTAGCCGTGTTCGGATTACATCATTGACTTGCGACCTCTGTATGTGTGGAAACGATACGTGCCTTGCATCGTACCTTCATTTGAGCCCAGTAGACTGTTGGTGTTAGTCTGTCTCGAGTCTGCTCATTTACAGACCGGGATTCAGTACATTGTTTTCTGAACTCATTTTATTAATTACTTGATTAGCTTGTGCCCATAATTTCTTTTATCCCTTCAGGTATTTCACAGATTTAAAGAGATTAAGCTCTTGTTCATTATCCTGAATGTCTCGGTTTATTGTCCATGTATGTGACCCATTCCTCTTTACCACCAGCTGGAGTTGCGGATCCATAGGCAGTCAGCTCAGTCATGTTACTGTTAGACAAATTGTACGAACTAATGAGGTAAAAAAAAATCACGGTAGAATATCCAGGTATAGCCGCGGTAGAACATTAAAATGGCCAAACGCACGTTACGATGGGCTAAAGTGCAGAACCGTACTCAACTTCGATGAAAGTGAATCCGCTGTAAGACGAAGCTATTGCACTGATATAGGTATCGGCTAAGACACTTTGTAGGAACGCACTCAGGACGAAAGTTAGTGTTCAAAATGTGGTTCGGAACAATACCGAGTAAACACTAGTCGCACACCAATGTAAGTTACAAGTTTGGTTGTTTTTGGCGGGCGCTGTTGTCTCCGATTGGTGTTGAGTCACTCGTCTGGGAACGGTGATCAGTTAGAAAAGGCTGCATTCCAATAAACTGATCACGACTGAGACTAGAGAGCGAATTGTTTCTTCGGAGTGTTTTTCACACAGTGGAGTCTGAAAAGTAAATCAGAGACAAAACTTTGGTTACGCTCTGAGAACCGGATGGGTCGAATTTTTTCTGTCCGCAATTTCGCTTATCCTCCACCTTTCAGAAAAAGCCGGGTACATTGTTCCTAGGTGTGATGTTCGATCTTCAGAGAGCAATATGCAAACGCCCCAGCACATCAGATGTCAATAGCTTTATGATCATCCACCGCGAGACTTGGTCATGTCTTGCCTTGACTTTCCCATGGCGTTTAACTACCTCGTGTTTTCATTCTCTCCTCTCTTGCTTATGCCCTCAGACCGATGCCCTCAACATACGTTCGAAGGTCACATTTGTCGCGGGTGGGATACTTTCCCCTGAAGACATACTCAAAGCCATCCCATATGGCGACCCCATCTCAGACGGCAGTATTCCCACCACCGATTCCGATGCACCGGACACCCTCGGAGCATGGGAAGCTCACACACGTGGAATTGGATCTCGACTGCTAGCGAAGCTAGGTTATGATGGGACAAGTGGATTGGGCAGTTGTGGTCAAGGTCGAACATTACCCGTGGCACTTATTCTAGAAAAGTTCCAAATTCGTCCAAGAAAGTGGAACAAACGGCCAACATTGGATTTGTTGGTGAGACCCGAAATTGAATCCAAACGGCATAGGCGCCAGAAGCGGAATTTAGCCACTGTAGAATCATCTGGGCACAACAGTTCATCACCGCTAGTGGAAGCAGGTGTGTTTAATCTGCTCAACACTGCTTTGAACCGATGCGACGACGATGATGTGGTCGGGAGTAAACCACAAGCACAACACAGGCTGTCACGTGCTGCCCAGTCTGGTTCATGCCTTACCGAGCTATCCGAATCTGCTTCTCGCATCGAGACGTTCAAAGTCCAAGAAGAGATTGATCGGACGCTGCGCAAGATGAGGGACGTCCAGCAGTCTATTGAGCGCAATCAAAACAAAGATCGTGTGATAGCAAAACAGGCAGAGCAACGTCTTAACAATTTACAGGCCCATTTGGCTAAACTTCGTCACTCTGAACGCGTTCTACAAAATTCTAGACAGAAAGTAACGAAGACAAAGAAATTGCGGATTTTTTAAAGTTTCTCTTGAGTTGTTTCTTTCTTCGATGTACAGCTTCAACCTGTAAATACGACGTGCCTTCTTCCGTTTTCTTTTTGGTTTTCTGGTTTACGCATAGGGTAGGATTCTTACAGGAATTTTCAAGGTTTATGACGTTATTTCGCATGTTTTTTGGGTTTCCTTACGCTTTCCTGTTAGCAATGTTAGCCACCACAGTCTAACATAGATCAAGCTAGGTGGTTGTTCACAAGAATCCGGTAAACCACATGATCTGTATACAGTCCTCGCTAAACAACTTCCCGACCGTTGCAGTTGTTGCTTTGGGTCAGTATCGGTGCGATTCCGCTTCGATCATTTGGCCTGGCTCTAGCAGTGTTTCTTTCACCCAATCGGAGGGGGAATTTTGGCGACCAATGGGCACTATGCCATGTTTTTATTGGACGCTTTTCGTGTTTTTGTGACTATGTTGCAGACAGCCAAGTGGTTTTAGGCATTGACACACGCAACCACCGGACAGGACAGCCTCGGAATGTCTTCCTTTGCCAAATTTCGTGAAGAAATACTGGTTTATGGTCCGCTCGGATTTCCTACGGATTTGTTGCATTAAGATCATGGTGTTTTTTTATCCTCAAAGAGTGTACTGAACAGAGAAGTTAGTTTGCTACGAAGTAAAAGGGAAAAAGGCGTTCTCCTCAACGTTAGTAGAAGAAAGACGGCATGTCCAACTCCAAGGCGACACTACAACAAGTGCTCACGGAAAATTACGATGTACCCGTGGAATAGTTTCTTTCAGAACCAATGTCTTGACTACTTGATAATCTCCTTTTAAAAGACTCCAGGAACGAAGGGAAGATGCATTCTGGATCCACGGGTTTCTGATTCCCCAAGAACGACTACTTCGAAGGAAGCGACCTGTGCCGCTGGTCCAAGTTTGCTACTTGGCTGTGATATGGAGGGGCTGATGTCACACCTGCAAATGAGTTTTCTCTCTATTCTAGGAGATTTTTGACATCGATTGGCCGCCGTTTTTCCAGCCAAGCACGAAAGGGTGGGTCACGGGGACTCTATCCTGAAATTCTGATCGCACCAGCGACATTCATTCGTAATCTCTTTCATGACTTACCAAGTCATATTGTCCACCTCGCGATTTGCATCATTCTGAAGGAGGTATGGAAAATAACACTCGTCTCATGCTGCGTCTCGGCGAGCCACCGCAGTTAATGGTGCTTTACGTTCCCGCGACTGAGGTACGTGCCAAATACCCATTCTCTACCTCGTTACAAGACCGTTGACGCCATCCGACACGAGCGACGCTCCTGAAACCCTCAAGAGGTTTCACCCTAATCTGTCCGCAGTGGCCATGTTTCGCAACCGTACAACAACAGCCCTTACTGTAGCCTTTTAAGTTCGACCCTTGAGACCTATTGGTATGCCGTTTTGACACCACAGGTGATGCAAATTAGCAATCGTGATTTTGGTTTTTAAGATTCGTTCGCCAATGCAACTACCGAGGTATGTAAAATTCTCCACAACTTCCAATGCCTCTACTTGAATTGTAAAGGGCATGTTCAGAGACCGCACTTCGAAATTTCAATGCGCATGCCGAAAGGTGCTATAATGGTGGTCCGTTTATTCAACAAGGCTTGCGCTTGCCCTTCGTCTGCGTACTCCAAACCGACAAAGTTCTTACCAACAAGCAGGTCAACACCGGGGTTTTGAAGGCCTTCCGGCGTTCGTCTCACTACTTCAACGACGACGAATTTGAACAAGAATGGGACATCCTTTCCGGACATCACCTTTTGGAGGAAAGCTTTTAGGGAGTTCACCATACACTTTCGTACGTTCAGAATTATGTCCAAAAACTTTAGGACGTACTCTGTTGAGCAAGCGTGCTTAGGAGTACTGGTCGTCTGCGCATATGTTGTTGCTGTAAGCCTGAGGAAGCGGGAAGATTTGGTCGAGGAGCCCCGTATCCGGTCGAAATTCCGCCTTATTTCATGGCTCAGGCCCTCGTAAGATGACGAATAGTCGGTGACTCAAAAAGCCTTGTTGCAATGGGAGTCAAACTAACGTCCCTGTGGTTACTACATTCGCTGCAAATACCCTTATCGAAAATGGGTGCAATCATCGATTCCCCCCAAATGGTTTGGGCGGTCCCTTTCCCCCAGATAGACACAAATAAGCTAGACAGGTGCTGGCTGAGGAATTCACTGCCATCCTCGAACAGAGCAGGTGAAAGGCCTTCAGGGCCGGGAGCATGAGTACGCTTGCGTGGAGGTTTACACTCGGGCATTTCTGAGGCTGAAGTACAGTACACCTTTCTGTTGAAGGCAGGCGCTCCGGGTTAGAAATCGTCGGGACCGTTAAACCCCCACTCGGTCGCTGCTAAGCGTCGGGGACTGCACACGAAGACGGACTCAACCGGGGGAATCTGAGTTGAGTGACCGTATACGTTCATCCGCTTGATAAGTCTATGACGCAACAACAAACAAAGGACTGCATGAACCGAAGCATCAACGTACACTTTTTGCCGTTACTTAGCTACATTTGGCTAACCTCGCGTGTATAATCGCATGTATTCTTGAACCAGTCTCACTGGCGGTACAATGCGCGTGTGGTGTTTGTTTTTGGTTTGCACAGTGCGGGAATTGCTTCCAGATACTCGAATGGCCTTGATTCGCCACATCTCGAGAAATGAGTGCATCGCAGATTTGAGCTTTGTCTGTAGTTGATTTCTAGCGTCCGATGATGCACCGTTAAATTGTCTCAAATGGCAAGATTGCTGGAATTTGACTGGACATCATGTGCTTCAGCTTCTCTCCGTCAGGCGTCATTTTTATCGTTTTACACGTTTTCGTTCGAAGGGAATGTACGAAATTGTCATCCCGCATTCGCACTGTTCCCAATACGTTGATCAGGTCTCATAATATAAAAACTTTAACATTTAACCAATTTTTTTCCCTTCTAACCTCTCGGGGAGAAGCTTCATCTGTTCTTCAAACATGGTTGCTATACGTTTCCTTAAGTTTATAGATAAAATATTGTCACACGTATCCGTGGACCTTTCAAAGCAATAGTATGGTTCTCGAATTGGAAACTCCTGAAACAAAGGCCGACTAAACGGAACACACTAGCTGTAAGGTTGTATTCTAGTCGCTGCTTGGAGTGTGTCATGCTGAAGCTGATTCGAAATATAGGACTGTCGCTGAGGCACCTATTAGCCAGACGCATCCTGCGAAACCATTCGCCCTTAGTCTTTATTTGAACTATTTTGCCGTACGTCCCGTTACAAGCAATGCTTTTTCTGCTCCGGCGCCAAATGACTTCACGGCACCAATATGTTTTTGAGGGCTTCTTCCGTGGACTTATACCTAATTTATTCCGCATTGTCACGAAACGAGTGTTTGGAATTAAATTAGGCCAGTCTACTAAGGTTACGTATTCTGGTAGAGCATAATCTTGGGACGATCCTAGCTGGCTGCTTAACTTGGGACGAAAACGAACCAGTTGCGAATTGTGCTACATTTTGATCAGTTTTCAGTTGATTGCATTCCTTCCTGTTCACTTGCCATTTAGCTATACCATCGCGATATCGGGTCGATGTAGCCGGTTTCTGCTAAAGGCTAGTGGTGATCTATGAACCGACGTGTGTTAGAACCTTGGATGCAGCGCACCAACTACTCTTGGACGATGCGTTTGTTCCGTTTGGATCTTGAATTCCATGTATTATGTCAAAATACGGTTGGAACTATCGTTGCTGTGGTTTTTCTGAACGGAGATTTCGGACTTGGAATCTGTGCTTAAGTCTATGGCTCGTTTTTTATCAGACCATGAAAGATAGGAAACAATACATGAGTGTTCCTAAGTAGTCACGTGAACCAAACAATGAGTGAAAGTGTGGTTGGTGGCCGTGTGGCACTGTGGTAAACTGTGAAAATTGTCAACCATACTGATATACGACTGCTACATCAGTCAGTACCGAACGCGTAGCGTCACACAAGCGCAACCCCTTCCTAAGGAGTCACTAAAGGGTGCTAAGATGATAATGATCCTCAGCTGTAAAGCCGGGTACATGATGTATAGTGTGCCACAGTTTCGTTCACCGATGATTTTGGCAGATACAGGTGGTTAGCTGCGCACTAGAGGCAGTAGCTGATATAGTTGGCCTATTATCATAACCTGTCGAATTTGATCAGTTCATCTCTGGTTGACGAGTTGTTTCCTTCGAAACTCAGCATTGCTGATCCGGTGTTCTCACTAGATTCAGGTAATTCTCCCAAGATACCGTTGTCAAAGAGTGAAAGTTTTTAGCGCCCAAGTTTCCTATTCATAAAAGTACCGGACGTGCCGCAACGTTTTGAATATGATTCTTCACAGGTGAGCTAATTTCTTGCCTGTGCTACAGTCGATTCAGCTTGACAAAGATCGCCCTGTCTTCATGATCCGGATGGAGGTGTAGCTAGACAAATTCGTCTACTACCTCAATCGGCTCATCAGCAAAATAAGGTTCATATTTTCAAGAAGACCGCATACTTTCCTAATGTGAATTACATACTGAGCCGTGGGGCAGAATTATTTAGATTATTTGATATCGTTTGCACTACGATGACATCAGATCCTAGAAGTTTGTCGTCTGCGAGCTCAATATCTGTGAGCAAATGCCCTGGAAGCATTTAGATCTCAGGCATCATAGATTGGAAGTCAATCTTCCCTGGTCATATCGATGACGAAGAAAGGTGAAAGATGACAGTCGGCGCCACTGGACGTAGTGAACTCGGACGAGGGCTTTCCCTAGACCATCACGCGTCCAAGGGGGTTGGTGTACAGGGCTTAAGGCAGGTCAGAAATCTCTGGGGGGGGACACCTCTGCTCCGTAGTTGCTTCCATAGTGCCTGGCAAACAACAGAGTCAAAGGCAACTTTCAAGTCATGGAACACCACCATCGTTTTTTGGAGTCGGAAAAGTTGTTCCACAATCTGTCGGAAGGCGATTACATAATCGCTGCATCCTCTTGTGGGACGCTAAACAGCTAAGTTATCTTTTTTCACCTAGTGCCCCCTTGTTATTTGGCCGATCGCAAATTTGTCAGTGAATAAGTCAATGTCGTTATGCCGCTGGTGCAGTGTTGTATTTTGACGAAAATTGAACACTTATCACGCTTCATACCGATCCGATTTGTCTGAAGCTAGTGTTATAGAATCGCGGGACTTTTATGCGATAGGTTATCCGTTGGACCGAAATCCATTTTCTTTGTTCGCATGTGTATTTGTATGGATCAAAGTAGGTTCGTTCTTCGAATCCTCCGCTATTGGAAATTGGGTGTAGAACTCAATGATTGCAATGAACGACCATACACTCTATACCATGAGTTTGACGGTCCATCGATCGTCATCTTCAACGGGAGCGTTACGAAGTTAGCCAAAGAGATAGGCGACAGCACGTGATAAAAAATAGCGCAGCTGAGTAGTTGGGTGTTTCAGTGAGAACAGAAAGCGTGCGCGTTTATGTGTTACTGTTAAATGGCGTTATTCGTTTTTCTTTTAACTGTCGGAGTGAACATGGAATGCAGTTCAAATACCGATGGCATGGTGAAGGCGCACTTCGTGTAATACCCGTAAGTAATACCTATTGTGTCTATTCGAAAGACCCTTTTCGAGAGTGGCTCCACACGCAACACAAACGACCAGAGCTCTTCAGACCAACCGCTATTCGTTAAATATCCCCAACCAAGTAATTTCTGTATATTGGTTCGATCGTATTTCCGGTGACACGCACAGTTTCGATCCAGTGAACAGACTGGGTTTCTTGATTAAGGATATCTTGCATCTTAACATCTGTTCTGTGGGTTATGGCATCCACTAGTGTGATGTGAAGCTGTGGAGTGGCAATACTTAGTCGTACCAGATAATCACCGGAAGTGAATCATTCTGCGGTCGCATATTGATTGTGATGAATTTTGTTGCACACGTGGTCGCCTCGTGCTTTGACGAAAGAAAATTTATGCATTTCCCTATTCTATTGGACTGGGAAGCCGACCTGGAAGGGAACGTCTAAGCAGTAAAGAAGTGAATCGATTGTTTTGGGGAGATAACTAACAGAACAACCAGATATGTATTGAGGAATAGTACGGGCAACATTGGGCGGAAGTACACGAATTTTCAGTTCGGCAGTGTTGCATGTCGTCTCGGGTGATCTCCGTTTTTTCGGCTCCCGCCACCTTTGGATTAGTTGTATGAGTAACTTTTGGTCTTCACATCACTTTCATAGACTCACTGTCCTCCATTTAAGGCTAAATTCTGATACCCGGCCAAATTTTACTATTTTTTTTATTTACCACGAACAATTACATGAATCAATCACACGCTGAACATGCAACCATGAGCCAGTTTTGTTGCCACCCAGGAGTTCTCAGGGTAAAGTCACACCGTCTGTAAGGGGAGCAAATTGGACAGATGACATTTCACCGGGAAGTGAAAACCAACCCGGTGTAGCACAGCTCTTTAAGTTCAGAGCGCGGTACAGTTAGGAGATTAGCTAGTAAGTGGACTCGTTCTAGCGGTAAGGTGTACATTTTGCCGTTTGTAGGACAAGTGAACGTTGTGGAGGAATTAGCCAATCATAATGTGCCGTTGTGCCCGTTGCGAGTCAGCAACACATGATTGGAGGGATACCGATGTCGTGAGAGACGGACGTATCGATCAGTTGTGCGATAGACAACGCAGTTGGATTACCAAACGGGTAACAGAACTAAGGCATGAAACAGGATACGTAATATCACTTTCCTTCTGTGGAAGCGGACAAAGGGTCGCAAGGTGCAGTGGAGCGGCAGCTGATAGTTGATTGACCGGTACTGGTATGAGGCTGACACCGAATCACGTTAATGGGATGGGTTGTGGCTGGCTTATGGCTACTGATATGTCAGGCAATTTCAGTCGTATGCAGTGCTGTTTAGGCGGTACTGTTCATTTCGCCTAGAGACTAGCGAGTGAAGTTCCATTGCGATTATATGAATTCAACGTTAGGTGTAATGTGTAGGGCAACCATGGCATTACGGCTGAACACTAGAAACTACGCACACGATAACCATAATCCGAGTTTGATGAACACAGACACTCATGTTGAACTCGTCCACAGGATCTGTTTTCAATAGAACTCTAAAAGAAATACCCAGAAGTGCTAAAATGAAGGTCGGACAGATACCGCTCGCGGATGGTGTCAGTGATTGTTGTCTAGTCCCATGTCAAGAAACACGCCCATATTCGCAGTACGGACGCACACGGCGCGAACGTCAGGATGAAAAGACTGAATCGTGGACATTCAAATAACACATAGAGGAAAACTTGTTTCCTGAAGTGGCACTCATCACAAACCATCAATTCTATTACTTCTGTTGGGGAATAGATAGCATTTGAAGCAGTCTCTTGAGCCACAGACTTGAGCATCTCTATGGAGAGCCACACCAGAAGTACATGAAAGATTGTGATCCAACGAGCTCATCAAACAAGCCCAATTTCTAGCGCTACGCGTTGGAAACTCCAACTCTTAAGGGTTCAAAATGTCTCCGAGCTTCAATCCTGGCGCTCGCTGCATTCCATCAACTTTCCAAGGTGACTTCGTTGGAGTATTCAAATGGTGATGGCTATCCCACACTCCACTTATTGGCTACCGTGTTAAGAATGTGATACCAACTTTCTTCTGAGTACTGAACTTCGGTCGCTTTGACAAGGCATGTGAAGTAGCTCTCCAACATTTAGTCAGACTTCTACTGTAACTAAGCATTGAGGCAATATCGCGCTGTCGACGTCCAGCGCTTCGAATGATCTCTAGTCCTCAGTATCTAACTTTTTCAGGTTTGATCGCCTTGGTAGCTCCTTTAGGATTTAACGCGGCAATCAAGCCGATAAAATCCACGAACGGTCTTTTCAAAGGAATCGGTGGTGTAACAAGCAGTCGTACAGAACTAGATACGTCATGGAGATTGTATGTTAGACATTTCGAAACTGTCCATAACTATTGTTGCGAGCGTACGGAAATCAGGGAGTGCGCACGTGAACGTGTGTCAGACAAGAAGTTTTGGTACAGAACTGGGTGGGAGACCATCGAATCACGTGGTTCAAGTGAGTCACACTTGATTAACCGCGTGGATACTAATGTCATGAAGGCTAAACATGTTGATTTGGTGTG
Organism: Clonorchis sinensis; assembly: GCA_003604175.2. NCBI lineage: Eukaryota > Metazoa > Platyhelminthes > Trematoda > Opisthorchiida > Opisthorchiidae > Clonorchis > Clonorchis sinensis. The sequence continues at coordinate 21,950,189 of CM030373.1, read as the reverse complement.
TGCGGTCAACTTGGCGGGATATGGCTGAAAGCATTTACCCGAAGGCTTCTGAGGTAAAATCTGCCACCAACGGTACTGTTAGGGACAGCCTGACCTTTCTACCCAGCAGCCGAGTGCACTTTGACTCCTGTCACTCTCGCTTTCGCTTGTTCTTTGAACTTCAGAGCGTACATAGATGGCTCGTTGGGGCTTGACTCAAAACCTTCCTGTGTTCGGTGGGGAGGGTACGAGCCTTCACCACAGAACTCCGCTACACCGAAATATGGCAGTTGAAAAATAGTCATTCAAGGCACAAAGACGTCAGAAGTCAACGACCAACCGACAAGGCATCACTTTTGAAGGTCCCACGGCCGCCGCGACCTGTGGTCGGTACGGACGATGGTGTGGATACTACGTTCAACCTATAATCTGAGCAGATGTCATGTTGCTTCGAAGAAGGCTGACGTTCTCGACAAAAGCGCTAACCCGAAATATATGCGAACTGTTGCGTGAACTCGGGCATTGACCATGCGTTCAACCAAACTTGTGTGACAAAATAGATAATAAAACAAGGACCTCGCATCGAAGAATGCGTTCAGTGTCACTTGCATCCACGTCACCCTCCAACTAGTTCTCTTTTTCAACAGGAATCCCGTCTTGCAAGTGAAGCCAATCTGCCGAAAAGCTGAGAAGCGCTGTAAAGCTGTCCCATCAGCAGCAGTGCGCCACGAAACTCCAGGGAGTTTTGAACCCGGGACCTCCTCGTAGTTTGAACACTTGAACGTTCGGCCACGAATGGCTGATCAGCAGTGTGATTAACTAACACTTAGACAGTATGCAACGCCACTCATCTACTTGCGCGCACTGCCGACGACTTCCACGGTGACGAGACGCTTGCAACCAAGTTGCAAAACCAGGAGTAACAGATCTACAGCCATCTCATCAACAAAGTACCCAAGCGAAAAATGGTTCGGCAGAGTCCTTCTATTCTGACTCGGTTATCCTGGTCAGCCACGCAGAGAGAAGCATTGCACAGGATCACTCATCAGGATTGCATACCCCAAATAGGGTCCGGATTTCAACCCTGGATCTGTGGCACGTGATCCGGGCGTTTTACCATCAAGTCCTCTGGAATATCATGTCTAAACAGGGGATTTTTCATCCTTTTAGTGGTGACTAGCTTGTCAGACGCCCTGGAGGACGACTCGGTAACTTTTCTAGTCGGGCCGATCGGTTGTCAAGGGTTTCCACGGGCAGTGTCAGGGTACTTACATGCTAGTATTGATGGCGATGCAAATCACCTCCCGAGTGCCAGATTACAGACTATGAATGCCGATAAAATGCACCACGGCAAATGCTCTATAAGTCATTTGAAAAAACTGTTGGCGTTGGCAAAAGGCGAATTAAGGCACTGAATGACTTGTGCTTAAACACCATAGGTTTATGTGTGCGCTTCCAATTTGACCATCAATTAAGTCAGAGTTTAAAAATTTCAAGACCGTGTTGATTTTTTCACCCTTCTGTCAAGTAACGTGAACAGTGAAGATCACGTAGCTGTGCTGAGTCAATGGCTAATCAAGGGGTCTTCTGATATAGTTTAGTTATCTGCCATCTGGTTTGGTCTACATCATCACACAAAAGCGCCTCAAGAAAGACAGACCAAACTTGAAGCAAATCAACCCTAAGGTCAGGTGTGAAACGTGCACACTGTAGCACACACATGCAAGCAGTAGGACACTCACGCGTAACAGTATGTTGACCGGGCACATTAGTAATGTTGTAATCAGTTTTTCTGCTCTTTGATAGAGACCACTCGGTGGTCGAAACGCACTGTGGTCACCAGCAGCCTCATCACCACATGGCATAGTTCGAGAAAGATGGGCACGCTGCATACACAGGGTAGCGACTTACCGAATCAAAACGGGATCCGAATAAAACTGTTGGCTTAGTTTCGGCTGTTCTCACTACAAAGATTCGCGAAGATACAGTGAGCGAATTTGGCTATCTCTCGATATTGTTGCGTTGAGGATACTAAAATTAAACTGGCGCATTTGGGTTCGCAGAGATTAACGTGGAGTTTTGAAATGCGTACTATTGGAACGGCCCGAGATGGGAACAAAAAACAGGATAAGAGGGACTCGCAAGGATTCCGCTTAGCTGGGAGTTGTGTACCAAAAATGAAACCATCAACGTCCGACACAGACCGGAAACGGTGACCCACCGATAGTCCACCCATCGGAATTACCGATTTTGCCAGAGGTATGTATCAGGGGCCTCTTATGTGCCAAAGTAGTGTTGCTGATTCGATCGGTAACTCAACACCATTGACCAGTCTGTATCCAGTTTGTCGAATCACTACCTCTAGCAACGGTCACTGTTTTGCGCTCCCACACTCTGCTGTCCTTTCTGCGCATACAAGTTATGTGACTCTTGTGGAGCACGAGGGTTGAGGTACTGCCAGATTTATCTGGAGACAATCATTCGTTTCCAGTGCACGCTGTAGGAGTTAAAGCTGCATTGTGCACGGTGGCGTTGACGTGCAAGAAAACTATCCTCAAAGTTTGTGGAGGGAACTAACGTGAGTGCATACTTGGACTGCAGCACCCGTCGGAATTTCCAATTACCGACGATTTCCTGAAATTCGACAACAGTTAACGTCCCTATCCGGATCACAAGACGGCACTGATCCGCATCTGGTTACAAAGAAAATTTACTGGGAAGAATTCACCTTATCCCAGTTTCACATTATATGCGAACTTCACTTTAGGAGCTGTGGAAAGGCTGAAGCACTTGCAATCGAAAAATGAACCTCCGAGCTGTTTCAACTTCAAAATCCTTTGGGAGAGAGAAATCAGCCACAAACGGCTGATCAGTTTATTCAAGTGGAATACCAGTGTACCGATGCTGATCGGTTCCCCGAGCAACTATTCCTCAACACATGAATGACCTCCAGGATTTTGTGAAGCCCAAAGACTACTGCCTTGGACGACCGTCTCAGCCCTATCGCATACAGTAATCCCCGGGAAACCTTGGCTCAGTTTTAGACTAATTTGTTCCATTACATGTCTGTGACTTGAGTGCATTTCCTTTAGGACTCTTGTCATAGACCGGAAACTGGACTATAGCGTAGGTAAACGGTCATCGTTCAGCTGTAACACCCTTTCGGTGCCTAGCTGCCATGGCACCCAAAGGAAGCACGAGGGCGGGGATACTGCCAAGTTGCCCAAGCCTAGATAGAAGGCAAGATGCAGAGGTCAGTGTGGAACTACCGACCTTCTGTTCAGTAAATTCGCGCTCCAACCACTGAACCATCTCAGGTAAACCATCAACTTGTCCAACTAAAAGGTTATACGGTTCGAAAGAGCTCTTGATTTTTCCAGCAAGCACAAACAGTGGATAAACAACGGGAATTTCCAAAACCAGAACGACATTCGCGCAATACGTGGGATTCCCTTTTCCGTTCAAACCCCAGGTAAAAGGCAAGGTGTGAATTGGTTGTTATCAAGCAAGAACGAAAATAATACACAATGGAGAAATCACACAGGTTTGTAGTCTAGTTTGGTCTCCAGTTTCTTCGCATCACTGATTTTTCGTACAGCTTTCATGAAATCTTCCTCCACAGTATAATCACGCTCAGCTCGTATGGCGAACATACCTGGAACGTAAAAGGCATCAAGCGAGTGAGAGATAATTTACACAAAACAAACGAGGTGGAGATGAAGATCCAACAAACACGAAGGCTCACGAAATTATGGACTGAGCTCATCAGGTGAGTGTGCAAGGACTGGTCACACTGAGTAGCAGTTTTCCGGCACTGCCTTTGAGAGAATAACATAACCAGCGGAAATGAACTAAAGCGAATGAACGTATAGACAATTTTAAGAACAGCATTCAGGTCATCTGACCGAAGTGACTCTTGTGCTTGATAGATCGATCGAAGACCAGTTGGGTCTTGTCGAGTTAGTCGTTTTTAGCGCACAGAATGAAGTTCGCAGAATGAACACGATCAATTCAGCCTCATTAAGAATCGAATCCCTGGCTAGTTTCGATTGATTGTTGGCGACCCGGGTTAGTAAGAGTGACCCGTTTCCATCAAATGGTTGAGGAGTATCGTTAGTTTTTAACACCAGACTTCAGATATCTAGAGTAATGCTCTCTATTTGCCTGTAAAAGGCATCGAGTCGTGAGGACGACGTAGTTTGCGAACAACACAGCCCAAGCGGTCAAGGTCGGTTATGTTATCTGATTACAATTTAGCCTATCGTCACTGCGGAAACTGTCCATGCGTTCGTACCGATGCTTCGGCACCCACCAGATAAGTCTCAACCGGGACGAAGCGCGCGGTGAATTATTCATTCTGTCACCTTCAAATCCAAACCTCACAGATTGTTGCACCACAGATCCTTCAAGAAGACATCGAATCTACCACCACTTGTGGATCGCAAGTGACTTGTGACTCATTCGGTCACAGGTGTGCTCACATGTGCGCTTTGTCTCCGTATTCGTCGTTTTTTTCTCGTTCTAATTCATATATTTGATAAAGCCCTATGAGGGAGAGGATAAAAAGGGACAGAGAATGTTCTAGTCCGCGGGAAAGTCACTGTGAAGTTTTTCCAGCGTAAGAAGCTTGACAACGGAGGCAGAGTGAGGGAGAAAATTTAGACAAATTGTTCTCGAAGTTCAGGATAGGTCTATGAGGTGTTTACGTTATACTGAGGGTCGTTTGCTCATTTTCTCGCTGAACAGCAGGCGTATACGAACTGGTTTCTTATGATCGTAGTTACCAGAACCAGTGGCGGTCTGATGTGCATATTTCTCGCTACAACGCGTTCTGGAATGCCGTTCAGACACTGCTTTGTGTACAGTGCTTCCCCTATCCTGTGTTCCTAAGAGAAGCAGCAAATTGCATCTAAACTATCGGGAAACATGGCAACATTGCTCGAAATAATCAGAGATAGATCCACTTTACAAAGTGAGACGGGGGTGTTTGGACGATTCAGACAACAAACGCGCGAGTCAGAAACAATAACAATACTATTCACCATCATAACCATCACTGACAGCTATAAACCAGTACTGGCGAATACCCGCGGCTAGCAGGTAGAATCATTCGACGTCATGAAACACTACTAAAGGTTATGAAAGTCACTCACCGGCTTCCGTGCAAACGTTACGCAAATCGGCACCGTTGAATCCGTCAGAAAGCTTTACCACTGCCTCCCAATCTGAAAGAGCCGAAATGGAATTACGACTAAATGGTAGATAAGGCAGATATGAGCATCAGAACGAACGAAGGCGACTCCTTCCATTATAGTATCGAGTGGCATACCCAGTTATTCATCTGCATTGTCGGCGGAAAAACGTTGGGGAACAAATTCTCGGAATTGACCTCTTTCGTTTTAGTGTCTTTAAAGGTGTAATGGCAAAAATTGGGGGTCTATTCACACAGTGCAAGCACGGTTGGTAAGCATACGAAACTATCGCAAAAACTTGTTTCAAGCTGACTGCGCTGTCACATCTGCTCAGCATAAGCGTGCAAGCCAACTGACCGACCTTTCCGATTGTAAGTGTTGCGACGGATACGTAAACAAGCATCCTGATGAACAAAGCACAATTTTGACAATTTCGAACTCCAAATATCTCTTCTTCGGTTGGAAACCACTTATATGAGACAGACAAAATCGAAAAAGCAGCAAGTAAACGTCAAACTGCTTAAAATCAATATTCATTATCGAAGTTCGGGGCTGCTAAGGCTGACGCGAATTTGGTGAGTCACGATAAGCGGTTGTCCGGCCAAGTGAGACTCAATGTCTATACAAAGCACTTTCATATATGAAGCTCTGGGCTGTTGAATGCTGGTGGTCGAGGCGAAACACAAGACTGAGTTGAAACCATCATTCGAAGTCGTCACAAGATTTAGCCAAAGTGCCTCAAGTTTCTTGAGGCATGGTTGACTAACAGACATGAGCCATTGCTATGTGCACAAAGTCCCCCGTGTAACTTTTAGTTTGCTGTTTTAAGCGACTGAATTACGTGGATGATATCATCCCGCAATTCCGTTGTTTCCTTTGTACAATACAATCTTATGGCAAATAAGTTGATAATGTTTTTATATCGTGTGATGATCCTGTCGATTCTGCTCACGTGCTGGATACTTTCAATAGGGCCCATCCAGACATATCTTTCACATGCGAAACTGAACAGAAGAATCACTGTCCTTTCTTGAAGTCTTACACACCAGAACAGAAGATGGGCCAATACAACAGTGTGTAAACACATCTTCATAACTCTGTCCCGTCAAGGTCAAACGGAATCTTGTACATTGTGTATATGACAGAGAAGTAAAAATCCGTTCCGCAAGTATTCTGATGGAAGGGGGTGACATTTTCAAGTGTGTTTCAACAGAATGGCCACCCGAAAAATTTCTGGTGAAACACATCAAATGGAGGCCTGCCAAGAAAACCATACAGTTTGCGTTACTGTAAGGTCCTGATATTTTTGCAGGGTTTCTCACCGAAAGTCCTTACATGACCTGCTAGAAATCCCAAAGTATTCCAATAGTAACATACTTCTCAAAGTTAGCTAACTGATATCAATCCTTAATGGCCTCTTATGAAAACATTAATGTTCTAGTTGTGTCACTCAAGCAATTATATCGAGATAGATTTTAGAAAAAATGACTGGTGCGTATTATCAAGAAACATGTATAAAAAGAACCCACCAGACCAACTTGATTAACTAATTTCCGTAAACGCTTTTGTATTTAGTTTGTTCAAATAGCCGGAATTTATTCATGATCTGATTTAGTGGCTTCACGTGACTCAATTAATTCGCATCAGTCTCGAACTTCAATAGTGAATATTGATTTTAAGCAGTTTGACGGTTACTTACTGTTTTGTTCGGTTTTGTCCGTTCCACATACATGGTTTAGGCCAAACGAAGTGTAGTAACGGTAATAACTCAGCTTGGTTCTCGGTATGAACGTTTCAAGCTAGCGTCCTTGTCAAAAGAACCAATAAAGGTGCACAAAGTGTATTGGGGCCCAAAACCGAGTCAAAAACACACGCACAGCGCGTCGTATATTAGGTGAATGTAGTGACGTTCTGGAAATTCCGACGCCTTCTGGATGAGGCATTAACAACCAGCATTCGCAGGAAACTGGATCAGGATTGGCTGTTGGGTCCACACTTTCAGCCAACCAGAGCTCCACTTGATGCCGGACCCGCAAGCAGCCCGATCTTCTGGCCATCATGTGCGGGATAGACTTCATGGCAGTAACGGTACCCAACTGTAAACGTTAAAGCAGTTTCCGTGCAGAATTCCGCCTAACACGAAGAGATGCTGAAATGTTCTGCTCTACTCAGTAATGTCTCGATCGACGTGAAACTATATCAGATTCCCAACCAATGATAATATAACCGGAATGCAATATTCCTGACAAGTTTCTGGTTGGTTTGAGTACCACCACGCGTAGAATTCATCCAGTTTCATGGCCACATGGGCAATAAGTTAGCAACTGGCAGGAAAATTGTGCTGGTTTTATGGCCACCTAACGGCGAATCGATAGGGTAGATGAGGCAGAGAGATACCTTCGGTTTGCCACTTGGATATGTCAGCTCACAAAAATTCCACCTTTTTACGTAACTCTCACTTGAAATTACTGGCATAATCGCTCCCCTCTATTATAAGTTGAGTAACAGTTGGCTTAAGTCGGTCGTACAGAAGCGAAGGCCGTGGTCTGAAAGGATGAAAAGCCTATTAATACTTTCGGGTATCATGCTGACTAGCACACCGACGAAAACTGCGCGAAGTGCCCATCTTTGGAGAAGACATCGACTGCATATCATCTGAAGGTGTAAGTGTGGGGAATGCGATCAAACTTCGACATGCAACGCCCTTCACTCTCGAAGGAAGGCATCCCCATTACTACCCCCAAAACCAAACAACCTCCTAGAATCACACAAGCAACGATTCTAGTTCCTCGTCATTGCTCTCTCACTGCATCATTCCTGACTTCACCACAGATAGTGAACTACAAGGGGTGCAAGCCTTAACAACAGTAGTTAGTAGGAATAACGGTGGATAACCGTGAGAATGCGAGACCCTGACGACGTGGAGAACCCAAATTTGTTAGAATGCGACACAACGTAGTTGCAGAAAAGGGTCAAAGGTTGTCAGAGTTCCGAATAGTTATCATTGTTATGCTGTTATACCGAAGTATAGCTTCCTAGAGTTACCATTGCTATGCCGTTATACCGAAGTATAGCTTCCTAGAGTTATCATTCAACATTTGTCTTTCCTGTTCTAAGCCATGTAGTTAGCAGAACAATAGTTTTTAATGATCTACGTGGTACAAGCTGGACACGATTATTCGGGCTCATCCTGCCCGTACACTAGCATACGTCTTCATTACCAAAAAAAAATCGTTCAACTGTAGCACCCTTTCGGTGCCTAGCTGCCATGCCACCCGAAGGAAGCACGAGGGCTGGGATACTGCCAGGTTGCCCAAGCCTAGACAGGGGAAGTCGAGAGGCAGAGGCAGGGTTCGAACCACGGACCTTCCGGTCAGTACGCTCGCGCTCTAACCGCTGAGCTATCTCTCATATTCAGTAAACATTATGAGCAACGTTAAAACTACAAAATAGGTCTCTTTAAAAAAATAATTCAGTCCAAAACAGATGTGGAAACCTGAGATTTCATTGGCCAATTGCAAAATTGTGGCAGATGGTTCATGCGGCTGTCTTTTTTGTTTCAAGATGAAACACCCTAGTTCAGGGGGAGGGGAATTTCATTATCCCTGAAGACGGTTCTTTGAGGAGAGTATTACACTATCTTCGATCGTGGAGCTGACCAGTTAACAGAGGAGTAACATTACATAAAACGTACCAATTTCACCGTGTTTTGCTATCGGCGCGGAGTGAATCTTCATTATGTCCATTCGAGCCTGTTCGTTGGGAAGTGGAATCTCTAGAGAAGTAAACGGAAACAGTGTGAAACTTATGTAGAACAGTAGAATGAAACTAAGTCAGACGAACAAAAGAGTAGACAATCGAGCATCTGTACACGGTAAACAGAGATACCCCATAAAGCTATGCACAACTCCATACTACCTAGCCCCCCTTCACATTGGTCGGCAACTGAAAGGCAAGCGAACAAGTGTACATAGTGAGATGCCATTGGAAAGAACTATGGTGGTGGGGTTTCCCCAACGATGAGTGATGTCTAAGAATGATGGAAGGATTCTCGGTGGAACAAGCGTCTGTTTCAAAGTAACATTCATTGGCCCCACTGGAAAGGTGTTCTAATAGGAACTAAGCGTTCGACACCGTTGCTGCACGGTACACAACCCGATTCTCATGATACTGGCCGTATTTGTCCACAGTTCGCAAACTCGTCCTCAACTCAGGTGGACTGTTCGATAGACATTTAGTCTTCTCATTCACAACATAGCGTATAAAAACAGTGTCTCGGTGTCATACAATCATACTACATCATATGAGTATGTGAGAGATGGCCCAAAGGTCACCTACCAAACATTCAAGGTATTTACATCTCATTCAGACAATTCGGATAGAAACCGGTGGCACGAACGCCACTGAAGTCGGTTAACCATATCTGTTAGTGGTTCCAGGCAAGCCAATGAAGGTCACGTAGGCCCCATCCTGAAAGACCGGAGACACCGGCACGCCTTTCAACAGGTATAAAGTTCCCTCACCAGAGAATCACGCCCCGATGAGACCCGGAATTCGAAGTCAGCTAATTCGTTACGTAAGCTTTCTCCAGTACTTCTTGAAGGACTGATATGTCTCGGAAGAAAGCTATAAAATAGTGGTTTGTCCCATTCCCGCAGACATCCCATCATACTTCCTAGTCGACATCCCGTGAAACTGCTGGATTAGATACTACTATTAGTCGGAAGGACATATGGGCACGTCACATGTTCTAGCTGTTATGTATAAGGGATTTTGGGTTGCCAAGGGGGCAGCCACAGTTAAAAGTCTGGTGCGTAAGTTTTTATCATGTAAGGCAAGCTCGGTGAAGCCAGCGGAACAACTGATGACTACAGCCTGCAGAGTTGAACCTGGTTAAGCTTTTGCCGTGGCTGGTTTGGATTATTTCGGTCATTTTTTGTACGCGACGGACGACAGTCAAGGAAGCGATACGGATGTATCTTCTCTTGCCTGAAAACTGCACTTCACATCGAGATAGCTCATTCCTTATCGACTGACTCCTTTCCTATAGCACTTTCCCGTTTTCCTAACCGCCGGGTTCACCAGAGGAAATATACAGTGACCAAGGAAGCAACTTCTTTGGAGCCGAACTAGAACTCCGGTAATTTCCGAAATTACTAACTTGCGACCTCGCTAACAAGAGGACGCTAGTTCATGGGATCGAGTGGCTATTTAATCCACCCTAAAGCAGTCACCGCGGAAGAGTATGGGGACGTCATATATGATCTATCCGCCGAGTGCTGAGTGTGGTCTCCCTCGAGCAAGTGTTGACTGACGAATCTTTGTCTACTTTCCTCACTGACGTAGAGCGTATTTCAAATAACCGTCCACCGGCAGCCGTCTACGATGATCCAGACTCATTAGACCCAAGTGACTTGGGTCACTTGTTATTATTACGGTGATAGCTTGGTTTGTCAGGTGATGGGACCAATATACGTGACCGATATTGGAGACAGGGGCAAGTGTAGGCTGATACCTTTTGATGTTGATGGTTGAAGGAGTGCATTCCGCTTCTACATTTACATAAGTGGATGCGAAACCGTCGAGATTTTCAAGTTGGAGACTTCTAACTATTCAGCGGCCAAAATCCAAGTCGCAGATATTGGGATAAAGGCACCATAGTGGAGGCCAAGCAGGGAAGTGATGGACAAATTCAGGAATTGCTAGTAAAGACTGTTTCGGGTAAGGTGTTAGGCGGAATTCCACACAGATCTACTGCCTCTGCCAAGTCGACATCTCTCGAATTATTTAGTCGAGCCATTCCCCATCCAAGTGTCCTACCCTAGGACGTTGTCCATCGATCGAAATTAACCCTGCTTTACCATGACTTCTAAGTAAGCCTTACCGCTTTCTGGATCATACGGGAACTCCCGGATAGTGGCGGTGTTGATTCTTTCCTGCTATCCTTATTGTGTACAACGTCATTCACCGTATTGTTGTCTCCGTTTTGTGCCTATACCGCCTTCCTTGTTTTGACCTGAAAGTAAACCACTCTTTGACCTTGTCATCGTACGTCTTGTTTAAATCAACACGTGGGTTTCGCTATCTTGCCCTGAGTCGGTGTGAATTTTGGGATGCCGTTTGGAATTAGCGGTTCCAGAACCGGTGTATAGAAGCCGGCATAATCTAACGATTTTAGGTTTGTACAATTCTATTATTTTATTATTGTATTCATATTACCACGTTCGTTGATAAACCTCCATTTGAACGATTTGACTTCTGGGGTTTTGCGTGTAACTCAAGGTAGCCCAACTGATTGCCGGAAACAATCAATACGAGCAGCACCAACACTTTCATGTCATTCTCAATTTCATTGGCCTAGATCATATTCTGCTCGCCTCTGTTTTTACACCACTCTGTATTTGGAATGGTAGACAACGCTCTTCGTGACTGACGACAACTCAATATGCGTAACCTATGACCGAGTCATCGTAGCTTGAATTCGGGATACGTTCCTCTCATGAAGCACCGGGTGACCCGCCAATCGCGTTTCCCGGTAACCTCACTACCAGCCAATTCTGCCTATGGTTCCAAGATATCATCGGTGGCCTGAGACGTGAAGATGTCTCAAATCCTCTATCTGCAGTACGCAGGTCTCGCAGCCGTAGATCAACACAACCCGTCTGACACACGTGCCGTTGAGAATTCAATGACATGCCCTCTCCAGAACATAAGTGGCGCAAAAAGCAGAAATCTACCTACTGGTGCACACTTCTGGTGGTAAGATTACACTATCTGCAGAGGATGAATGAGCTCAGCAGCGGCCGCTCAGTGAAACAGGTGGGTGTGCCCGTCAGTAACATTGTCACCATCCTCAATGAAATCAGCTCTTCATCGCCACAGATGGCCTGCTTTTCATCCACCAACTGGATAGCCAGTAATTGGGTTTAAGCGAGCACCTATCGATCGGAAGGCTGTGCTATCACACTCGAAGAGGCGATAACATACGAAAACCAGACGTTAGCACGCGCGATATCCAATAGCCAACTATCGGATACTCGACAGAAACTGTCATAGGTACCGGATGCTCGACAGAAACTATCATAGTGGGATCACACTTTTTGGTTAGTATAGGGGTGAACGTGTGATGTAATTCACTCGTAGTTTGGAAATAAGTTTCAAGAGTGAACAGACGAGAAAATCGACGACCATTTAGAGTAGAGAACAAACTCAGATTTATCCGCATTAAGGGATCAGGAAGGAAAGGAAAGGAATATGGTCACAGCGGAGTGGAGCATTGCTCAATGAACGGTAAAATACTCTGGAAATACCACGAATTATTGGGTGCGGGTTGTGTTTTCGTTATACCATCATCCCAGGCGCACTCCCGCTGGGATTAGCTTCCTTCTACATCCTTGCGTGTTATCGATACTGTATCGTACGTTCACATGAAATTTCGACACTTACGAATAAACCGATTCAACACATAGTTGCACCCAATTCATCATGGTAGGTTAGACAGTTCAACAAACTATGGTGCTTCAAATTTCCGAATGAATACACTTTTAATAAGCACAGTTAAGTATGGCGGAATCACAAAGTACTCACCAATTTTCCTATCCAAACGTCCGGGACGAAGTAAAGCAGGATCTAGGGTATCGGGACGATTTGTGGCCATGATCATTTTCACCTGCGGACACGGAAGTTGTAGAGGTGATGCAATTCTACCATGTTAAAAATGTCTTAAGGGCAATAAATGTATCGTACAAGTAATGCACGAGAAACAGCAAAAAAGCGCAGATGAAACAAACGAGTGCTTCGACAAGAATAACTCAAGACGACGGAATTGAAAAAAATGATCCATCAGGGTTTGTTTGAATACTATAACGCTGTCCCCGTATCTTGTGCAGTTGCATACCCACATGACACGACCTATTGAACTTTACGAGTACTGTCCGCCCATTTATTCGCTAAATGTACCATCAAAGGGGGGTGAGATAGCGCAAGTGGTTAGAGCTCGAATTTACTGACCGAAGGTCCGTGGTTCGAACCCGACCTCTACCTTTCGACTTCCTCTGTTTAGGCTTGGGCAACCTGGCAGTATCCCAGCTCTCGTGCTTCCTTCGGGTGATATGGCAGCTAGGCACCGAAACGGTGTTACAGCTGAACAGTACCATCAAAGGAATAGTTGCCAACATGCAAACGAAATGCCCATGCGCATCCCGACGTTCGCTCTTTCTAAACTCACGACATCAGGAGAATGATTAAGGCACAGCTATTTAGTCCAAAGGAATATAAAGAGTTGATAGACTTAATGGGAACCAATGTAACCACACTTTCCAGTTCAGAGACTTAGTTCACAGACTCAAAAAACCGTTCATCGTACCGTCCATAGCCGGTACATGAATGTGTGTTGACGAATGTCACGCTTATTAGGAAAGAAGCCCGATACACAAACACAGACAGAAAGCACGAGGATATGACTCGTCCTAGCTCATTGACTTGACGACGACAGGCTGGCAATAGGACTAGCGAGGGGCAAAGAAATGCATAGCAGATGAGTTAGTTAAAATTAGAATTCTTTTGTGGTGTTAGTAGTAGTCACACCGGAGACATGTGCCAATACATAATCGAAAAGTAATAAACCCACCTGACCCAACGCATCAAAGCCATCCATTTGGTTCAACAGTTCCATCAGCGTTCGTTGAATTTCCCGATCTGCGCTGGTTCCCTCGGAGAAACGACGGCCACCGATAGCGTCAATTTCGTCCATGAAGATTATACATGGTTGGTGATCCCTAGCGTAGTTGAACATTTCACGGATTAGACGGGCCGATTCTCCAATATACTTGTCCACGATGCTACTCGAAACGACCTGGGCGGCACATGAGATGGAGTCGATAAAACATGATATAATAGGCATGAAAATGAAATGTCATGTGTTAAGTTGAATAAATTAACAAGTCCAGCCACGAACGTTGAAGACGCTGGACAACGGTCCAGACTGTGTATTCCGCTTTGAAAAAGCATGACAAACCTTTGCTGACCGAAAGACGGCATTCATTTCGAAGTGTGAATGAAGAATCGATTTGGGATCACTACATGGCAAAATAAAAGACGAAGCCGACGAGGCTCTGTTGAATGATAACGAGCTCAGTAGTGCTAAGAGGTCGGTCTCTTCACTGCGCGTTCCACATTCGACCGCTAGAATATGACTACCGCCATATCATGCTCCGTTACTCGGTCTAACAGATGAGTAACACTTCTTAAAAGTCCATCAGCAACCGGCAGCGTTGAACAGACGTCAAGAGTTGTAAAATTCACCAGTATTCACTAGCCGGTCGATAAACTTAGAAATCCGCGTAAGGTGCCAATCCACGTATAAATTATCAAAACTAGAAAGTTGAGCAGCTTCTCATGATCAAGCAAAAAACTTCCTACGCATGGACGTAGACAGCAAAATCATTCGAAGGGACTGAGACTTCAGGGCTAGTGTGGCTGGTAACCGCAATAGCATATTTTCAAAGGAAGAAAGAGACGTTATCGGTAGTCTTGAGAGATGGATTCCTCTTATCCGGGAAGTCTAACAAGAATACCCTTGCTCGTAATAGAAATGTCGATAAGGCAAGCATGTGTTTACGCAGGGAATCGGCAACTGCCAAAAACACGATTCGGAAAGTTTCCACCCGATCCAAGTGATCGAATCTCAAATTTATTTATTTATTATTCAGAATCAATCGCTTGTCACACTGTCTGTCAAGGTGTAACCACTGCATGTTGTGTATGTTGGTCTAACTCCGCTCAGTCTACTGTGGAATAGTTTTTCTTGGTGAATTGGCAATAAAGACCGAGAACAAACGTTGAAAATCCTAGCTTAGTCAGTGAAAGGACAAAAAACATGCCAAGACGTGAATTCCTACCTTCAGGAAGTTGGCATCCAACTGCGAAGCAACAGCTCTGGCTAGAAGAGTTTTCCCGGTGCCTGGGGGGCCGTACAGAAGACAACCCTTGGGGGGAGTGATTCCGACCCGGATGAAAAGTTCTGGGTTCATCAGTGGAAGTTCGATGACCTCCCGGAGTTCGCGAATCTGCTCAGCCAGACCACCAACTGAATGATAAGAAACATCCCCAGGATCTTCTGCAGACATGTTGTGAACCAACGGATCGACTTCTCGAGGAAGCTGGCGCATAATAGTCAAGGTTGTCATATCCAGAGCCACGCGGGTACCAGCTTTTAGTTTGCTAGTTTGGAGACTCCGTCGACACCCGACCACGTAACGAGGTCCGTTGCTTGCTTTGACAATAACTAGTGGCAGAAAAGAAGTGGAGCTTGGTAATAAGAGGGGATAACCTCTAGAAATGCTTCCAGTAAAACTATCTGACTACAACAGAGTTGATCAGTCGTTGTTGCTAAGGTTTAGCGTCCAAAATCCGGCTCTCCTGCAGAAAGGTTACTGCAGGCAATGTGCCATGTGAGTGCCAGCAAAGCGAAGCAGTCTCTCAGCATGCGTCATGTCTCAGATGGCCACTGGTAACACCTTTTCAAGAATGGCCTTATACATTTCGAGAGATGAACATTGGCACACAAACTCCTAGGGTATTTGAAAACTGGGCACACAGTAGATATACTGGACGTGATAAGAAAACACAAAAGTGCGGTATGTGATAACTCTCGCAGGTGAAAGTTTGGACTTGGAACGTGGATAAGATCCGAGATGAAATAAGCTGTAGCGTTAATGAAACGGTAACTCCAGTGTTGTAGTGATCGTGCAGGCCAAACTGGACGGAACACTACTCATACATTGTAAGTTGGAGGTCGACCCTAAGTTACGCATACTTCGATCGCCCAACGGTTGACCGCGAATTCCGTCGCATTACTCAGTACGACCGAAATATTTTTGAAAAGCAAAGAGTTTGGAGTCGTTCAAAAGGCACCTGCTGCGTGCCTTCGCATTAGGAGTCAGACAACTATGCCTTACTCCATGCGCTCTCGGGCTAGTCAAGCTCCCTACAGTTAATTGAGCCGGGACAACTGGACCATTGGCTCTGACCAGGATCTCTACCTTCTTTCACCGCCTTGTGAGTGAAACTTTTGGGTCAACGGCCCAAGGATGGTTAGCTCAAACAAACCCCATCTTCGACCTGCGTAAAACCTGCCCACGCAGCTCAGTGGCCGGTTTCCTTAATTTATCAGCTCCAAATCTTACTTCCACCCATGCCAACACCACCACGTCCTTATGTAGCCCTGCAAATCCAATGTCGATCCCTAGCCCTTTACCCAGAAAACTAAAACCCAAAAACACCCTACTAACATCAATGAATCTGTTCAACAAAAGTGCTTAACGTTCGTACTCTTTGCCCAGACCCTGTCCTCTATAAAGATCCATGCGTCCGAAAGTGTAGAAAACAACATTACGGTAATGAATCTAAACACCGTCCAAAGCAGCCCAGTTTATTCACAGTTTACTCACCGGGTATCAGAAGGGAGAGAAATGAAGCACCAGAGGAATGGAAGACACCTAAAGTCTTGTTTGTCTGGGATTAAGCTGGGAATTTGGTGTAAATCTGTACCGAACAAGGAAGTGATTTGAATCAAGCTGCGTACTCCAAAACGATCGGCAATCAAGGACTGGGCCACACCACTGGCAGTTGACGGCATCTCACGAAACTTCAGGGGTTTCGAAACCGCAACCTTCAGGCCAGTAGTATGAACACTTAACCGTTCAGCCACGAACGGCCGATCAGCAATGTGACTAACCTGCACTGGGGTAGGATAGAGCGCCACTTATTCCTCGATCACGAAACCGATTTCACGTGGTCACGTGTTGACTAGCTCCTCGAGTGAATACTTCTCAAACAGATTCCACTCACCGTATAAATGGTTCTTCCTCAAAGCTACTTACAGAATGTTGGTAGTGTGAAAAGATTTGGGAATTTTCAATGGAAATTTTGTCCCGTAAATGAAGCTACTCTATGCTGAAAGGCTGGGAAGCGTTGTACATTTGTTTCATCCTTGTTGGCAATCATCAGCAGCGGGCATCTCACGAAACGCTAAAGTGTTTGAACTAATAGGCGGGAGGTTGCGGATTCGAAACTCCATGAAGTCTGATTAGATAAGCGCTGATTCCCAATAAGGAGGAAACAGCTGTACAGCTTCTCGGCTCTTCAGAATGAACTGACTTCAGTTACAGGACGAAATCTCCAGTAGAAGTTCCCTAATCTCCTAAGACTAACAGCAGTGAATCCCTCCGTGATTATGACAGTCATCACGGAGTCCCTTTTTGAATTTCGGAGCAACAAACAATTCATTGCAGAATAAAAGTCTTTTCTCCATGCCAGGAGAACAGAAAGGTCAATTCTTGCGCTGACATGTCACTGCCGTCTTTGACAAGCGCTGAGGATAGGTCATCTGGGTCTGACAGTTTGCTGGTTAAGGTTCGCGACCAGTTTCCTAACCTCTGATTCTGTAGAGAGATAAAGTGCAACAGGTTAGGGAGAAAAGATGGATGCCATGGGTAGTCAGGGTTCGAGACGCCCAGTTAAACCAGGCTTTGAGTCGCTACGCTCAGAGCCTTGTCTGTACAGATTGTAAACTGATGTACAACCCGCTTTGTATATAGGTTCGTTAACAACTTCCCGCCAAGCACTGGTGATGTTGATGAAGTTGAAGGGTCTCCTAGTGTTTCAAGTGGTCGCAGCGGCTTCCAATTCTGAAGTGCGTTCAGACTACCATGATTCTTCGATCTGCTGCAAAACTTAAAACAGGATCCGCAGTGTTCAGCACTTAGGTGAACTGCCTAATTCAAAACCGGCGATAGCCCTGGCGCTGAAAAATCACGGACGAAAACAAGAAGTCCTTCGAGGATAGGGTAGAAGATTAAGCGGCGAAGGGAAGATTATCAATATCGATATCATCACTAACACCATACGAAAACGCTGGTGCTTCAATCCCGCACATGTATGGTTATTTTAATAAATCCTTATGCTCGCATAACACATGACCCAGCCATCTTAACTGACAATGTCAAATGCATTATTTGAGGGAAGTACACTCTCCTTCACCAAAGATCCTGGTCACCTCATTGCGAACTCGCTGGTTCCAGCCGATCCCAGCTGTACTTCTGAGACTTCGATGGTCAAAGAATTGAAGATGTCTCAAATCCTCCACCTGAAGTGGCCATGTCTCGCAGCCGTACAACACAGCCCGCACTGTAGTCTGATACACGCGCCCTTTGAGACCTAGTGAGATGTTTTTGAAGCCACAAGCGGCAAAAATTGGCAAACGCAATAATGGCCTTCGAAATTAGTGCGTTCACTTCGTCTGTCCGTAAAAGCTAATTCAATTTCCAAGAAACATATGGTGTTTCAAAATCTCCAGTGTCACTCCTTGAATTCTCGTCACTCTCGACCAGAAGGTGTGTATCCTAGCTTTGAGCACCTTTAAAGTGTTGCTAGAAATCCAATGTCACGTTCTCGTAGGTTGAGCCATTCCAGGAGCAGAGCGCCCAGCACCTTGAAAGGATGCGGACTGTAACCACCAGTCAGAATCAACATTAGAAGACGCGTTGTCCACTTCTTACGGAGAAGCATCAGTGTCAACACTGATGTTGCTGTCCTTGATGATGATGATGTCCGCTTCTGGTAGGCTTGCTTCACATTGGAGTCCAAGAGCTTCTCAGTGGCCAGGCGAGGTATGCACAGCTTGCGCACCCTTGAAAAGCCCAACGAGAAGCAGCGACGAACAAGCGCGTGATCCGAATCCACATAGGTGTTCCAGAACGAGCGAGTCAGTAACACACACACCATCTATAGCTAGTGGCAATGTGGCCGAACTGTGTTGGAGGTTGGTTCGCAAGTGGAGTGCACCATGTGGTTAAGTGGCTTCGGGTGTTGCGAAAGTCAGTAATGCACAAAAACGGTCTGTGGTCAAACACAACTACAGCAGGCGTTTCAATTCAAATCCAAGAAGAAACCCCAAATGAGCCTCAGTAGCGCTAAGTCCACCTACTTGCACATTCATATCTCCAGAAACCACTACATCTGAGGTCTTCGCTCGCTGCAACAAGGCATTCAAAGCGTCGTAAAAGCTGTCTTTGAGTGTATCAGGACGTAAACAGATATGATTAACAGGCGGCGATTATCGGTACGTTTACGAGATACTCTCACAGACGTTGTCAAACGAACCGAACAGACGCACTCTCAACAAGCAGCCATTCAACCGCAGCCCCCTCAACTCAGTGGCCTAGAACAATATCAATCCCAGAAGAACCGGCCGAAGCAGTCTCTGCACCGCCGGGAGCTTCCGGACAGAAGCTGGCGGGAACCGATGGGGAAGTCATTTCAACAACCGTACTTGGGGTTTCAATTCTCATTTCAGACAGACAGCACATATCAATAGAAGACGAGTCCAGCGTAAATGTGCCAGTCAGTGTGAACGCTAATGGGTGCCAGATGAACTTAGTATCGGGATTTGAGGGATTATTTCGAAGTGTGTGTGGCGGTAGTGGACGAGTCAACTGTAAATATTGCAGCTAGCGGTACTCAGCGGCGAACGGATGTCAGTCCTTAAGAACGGGCCTATGGGTATGCAGATAAAAACGGGTGATGAGGAGAAAAGAGCGAATACGTGAAAGAGGAAGGCGTCAGCAGTAGCCTGTTTTCGCTTGCCCGCCCTGCCGTATGCAACAAGTAAGACCTGGCTGATGGCACCACAGAACGGCTGATGTGGCGTGAGATTATTTACAAGTGTGTAATCCATGGTTGTGATGAGACGTTGCCAGGGCGCCCAGACCTGGACAGGAGGATAATTAAAATCATCAACCAAAGCGTTTGGCTCAAAAGCTAAAAGCGGTGGTTGGCATAGGACTATCAGGACAGCCTACGCTTTCAAGATGGCTGTGATTACGGCGCGAATTTACTGGTTTGAAACAGGCACCTGCATCTCGATCCCTCCTGTCTAACACAAGAGGTCTAGGCTTTCACCTTCTGTTCAAGCACCTGTGGGAGGTCTTCTAAACCTGAAAGTATGAGCCAAAGACAACACGCCAGCTTCATAGTAATCGCATGCGGACACAAGCTGCCCTGGCCTTCCCCACCTAAGTAATCTCGTCTCCAGTCAGTCCACCGGAACTTATACAACTTCCCAGGTGAACCAATTTATCTACCACATCGATTGGCTGGTACGCAGGCATCAGGTCTCGGTGTCACTTCTAGTAGCACTTTACACTTTTCATGTGTAAAACGCATACCAAACCGTGAGGCAGCTTATATAAGGCTATTTAAAATGGTTTGAATCTCTGAAGGATCCGGTCAGGAGACAACAATATCGTCCGCATCCTCACTATTCGTCAGCGAATGTCCTGAAAGTATTTCAATCCCCAAGGTTTTATAGACAGGCAATGAAACTTAGAGCAGCACATCAACAAGGTTAAAGGGTGGTGAAAGAGGGCAGCCTTGTCTTGCACCACTGGACGTGATGAGCTCATGCGAAATCCTGTTGTGTATTCGTTCGCATACAGCGTCCTAATAAGTGATATAAATTTGGAAGGGACATCTTTGATCGCCGGACACCGCCAACGCTTTTGATGATCAGTAGAGTCAGATCGAGAAAAACGACCATGGGACGTATGAAAGAGTGGCGCTGTGCAATAATCTGTCCCAACGTAAAGATATAGTCAATGCGAAAGGCACCTTGATTCTCACGAAACTCTCTCCCTATAATCGATCAACCTACGCGAAATAGCGCCAGAGAGCACCTTAGATGCGACGGAGACCAGGCTGATGCCAAGAGTTTTCGCATGACATTCTTGCCCTTTAAAGACTGGGATGACGATCGAGGAGCTCTATTCAACTAGTATTCTGTTTTCGTTCCAAATCTTCTGTAGTAGGGTTTTCAGGCTGCTAAGTACAGGGTGCAGAACATCCGGGCCAGGTGAGTTATCGTGTTGATCTACGCTGGATTTCTGCTGACGGCGAGGGGTATCGGATTTCTACTCAGACTCATCGGGTTCTTTTAAGGGTTGCGCTGAAGGAGGCCAGCTAAAATGTCCTTACTAGTGTTCAGCCTATCGCTCAAGGCGACGATTGAGGGAGTCAAATATCGTTCCGTTTTTTTCGCACATCGTTTCTCTGACACTTGTCTTCTTTGGGTCAGCTGATCGAATAAGCCGAAATAGGGCGCGGCTGGTTCTTGCAGCAAAAACCTCCATCTCTTGGGCCTTTACAATCCACCAGCGTTTTCTGCCGTTCCTCGTACTCTCGGTTATCCGGCGTTTGGTGGGTCTGCGTGCGCCATCATTGTCGGTAGTTGCTAATTTGACCTTTCTGGTAGCAATAAGATCTGCCGACCTAAACGACACCCAGTGTTCATTTCGTCGAGTCGGAGGGCCTAGACAGAGTTCCAAAAGCTAACAACATAGCTTCTTTAACTCTAACTAATCTTTGATATCAGCACGTCTGTGCGGTTCCAGTAACCTCCCAGCCAGATCAGCTTGATACTGTTGAGCCATTGGAACTCGTTCAAGCTGATGAACGGATATGCCCTGCTTCGACACGCTTAACTCTGACAGAAAGCTAAGTGATAACCGGGCATGCACAATGGCATGACCGGAGGCAATTTGCGTACTCCAGAAGGAACAGAAGTCATCAATTGAAGCTTCCCAACAGTAAGTGATAGCCAAATCATCCATAAGTGGTTTTCCGTCGGTGGTCTACAAATAAACTCGATATGAGCACGTGTGCTGGATGTTCGTACTGGCCAGGAACAGTCGATGATTTACCCCAATTTGAGCCTGACTCAAAAACTTGAATCGCAGGGCAGCGGTTGTCAGGGTTTTCTGAATGTACTCTTACCGGTCAAACTTACTAGTCTGACCCACTTAGCAGCAGGAGGCTGACCTGGCGCAGCACAGCAAGCACCTGTTGAGCATCACGACAATCTTTGGTTTTAAAAGCATTTCCATTGCCGTGAGTAATGCGCCTTCAGTCACGGTCAGTCGTTAGGCGATCGAATTGTGCGGTTTCTAAAGCCGTTTTAAACCCGTCCATTCTCAGGGGAAGGCAGCATCTCAGCCTTTAAAATTATGCACATGCTGATCGCATGAAAGTAACGCGCTGCTACCTTCACACTCCTATCGCAGAGAATAGCACCTTACATCCAGACCACCGCGTAAAATGATTGCTCGCGATACGAAGACTCGCCGTTCTTCGATAGGCCTTTCTGAAATGACTGCACCTTAAGGGAATGATTTCCAAACAGTGCGCCGCAAGTTCATTGCAGCGCTGAAGTCCTACCATTACATTGGGGTAGCAGCTTTGAATAGGGATTCCGCGCCACTGTTGGTAGCCGCCGACTTTGTATTCCTATCGAGGATACAAGACGCCATTTTAACAGGCCGACGCTCACCAAGCGAGCGGAAACTATCGGGCTAACTTCTGAGTGCTGGGAAGCGATAGGCCGCGCTGGGTGGACATGGTTTGCGGCACTAGTATCTTTCGATCTTTCTTTAGCTATCTATCCGCCGAAAGATCTATTCCTTGCATCACCACCACCATCATCGACAGCATGAGATCACTGTTCAACACCGATGTTTCATACACAGCATTCCTCCCAATCTCCATAGATGACTTTGTATCTTCGCATCAGTTATATCAGCTACCGCTTCCAATGCGCAGCTACCTACCCCATCTCCTCAAATCGCCGGTGATCGGAACTGTGGCAGCTGGAAGCACTGTTAGGCAAGCACGTGGATCTTACAGCTGATGATGATTATGACATGTTTAAGGAGCAATTCGTCACACGTGCTCCAACCTCCATCCTGGAAGACTAGTAGCACCGAGAGCACCCAAACGCTTCTTAATCTTCTTCATACACCTCTGCCAGGTCAAGGGATGTCCACCTCTCTGCTTCCGCCACGCTGAGTTGGGCATGGAAAATAAAACTCTCTTCGGCAAGCGGTGGTCCGGCATATGCAACGCATGTCCCAACCAACGCATCTTCTGGTGCTAGACACATTTTTCAATGGAAGTACCCGCTGCACAACCTGAAACCCGCTTTCTAACTGCCCCGTTACAGATTCGCCGACACCAACCCACACAAGCCATCCTGTTCGTTGAGTGGATACCGTACCTACCCGTAGATGTATACATGATGATAATACCTTTGAGTATAATGAACTTGGGCTTTCTGCGGGCATCGGACGTCTGGGGACAAACTACAACAACATGGACCACATAATGGTCCTGCCCTAACCTCAACGCGGCCTTGTTTAGACTGCACACACTGACTTTGTTTAACCAAACAGCGAGACAACTCTGCTCAAGCGATCGGCTTCATCAGGCCGCCTACTGTATGTAATAGTTCTTCAACATCAGCATTTGAAGCACAGCCATAACATGGACTTACAGTGGTCTTCGGTCAGCTGCTTGAGTACATCACCGACAACCTAGTACGGTTAACATGAAAGGTCCAACGTTACCTGGCCAACACTTTGAAGGGCTTTCAGATCATCTTCCGCCTTTTCGTATTCCTTTGTTACTGCCTTCGCTTTCTCCCGAGCTATGTAAACCCATAAAGCTTCCACAAGCTGTACAAACCTTCCTTCAACCTGGCATCTATTTCTCGGTGTTCGATTAGTTTACGTCTGTAGTAATTGAGGTTCTTCTCCCTCGCACTTTCAGCCGTATTGGACACTGGTGTCTGGCCTTCCTGTATACCAACAAAAAATAAATATACGGAAAACCCACCACAACCGTCATCCCCGGAGCTGACTAAGAGGCTGTGCCGGTAATTTTGCTTTCCCGCGCAATATTAGTTTACGGATTGATACACAGAATCGAGGCTTTCGCCCAAGTTTCCCGGGGCGGTTTCACGGATTCACGGATTGATACACAGGAGCGAGGCTTTTGCCCAAGTTTCCCGGGTCGGTTTTGTTCTTGTCGTTCAGAAGCTGTCGTTCACCTGAAACACACAAGTGAAAAAGGGG